>VZRO01003958.1:0-100281 GCA_013397915.1 Daphoenositta chrysoptera | reverse complement strand
AAGTTTGCTGACAGCACCAAGCTTGCTACAGTTGACATGCTGGAGGGAAGGGATGCCTTCCAGGAGAACCTTGCCAGGCTTGGGAGGTGGGCCTGTGTGAACCTCATCAAGTGCAACAAGGCCAAGTGCAAGGTCCTGCACATCAGTCAGAGCAATCCCAAGCACAAATAGAGGCTGGCAGAGAATGGATTGAGATTAGCCCAGAGGAGAAGAGCTTGGGAGTATAGGTTGACCAGAAGCTCAACATGACCTGTCAGTGCCCCAGCTGCATCAAAAGCAGTGTGGCCAGCATGTGGAGGGAGGGGATTCTCCCCCTTTACTCCAGTCTTGTGAGACTCCTCATGTAGTACCTCATCCAGCTCTGAGGCCCCCAAAATAAGAACAACATGGACCTGTTGTAGTGAGTCCAGAGAGGGGACACCAAGGCGATCAGAGGGCTGGAGTACTTTTCCTGTTATGACACCTGAGAGAGTTGGGATTGTTCCGCCCTGAGAAGAGAAGGCTCTGTGCAAAGCTTATGGCAGCCTTTTAGTACTTAAAAGCGTCTGCAGGAAAGCTGAAGAAGGACTTTTGACAAGGGCATGTAGTGATAGGCATGGGGTAATGGCTTTAACCTGAAAGAGGGTGGATTTAAGTTAGATATAAGGAGGAAATTCTTTGCTCTGAGGGCAATGAGGCACAGTTGCCCAGAGGAATTGTGGATGTCCCTGAAAATGTTCAAGGACAGGTTGGATGAGGCTCTCAGCAACCTGTTCTGGTGGAAGATGCCCATGGCAATGGCATTGGAACCAGATGATCTTTAAAGGTCCTTTCCAATCCAAAGCATTCTATGTGACATGATTAGTCCTGAGAACTGGAGGCTCAGTGGGGACCCCCTCACTCTCTACAACTACCTGAAAGGAGGTTTTGGTGAGGAGGGACCCGGTCTCTTTTATCATGAGAGGACAAAAGCAAATGGCCTTAAGGTGAAACAGAGGAGATTCAGATTACATACGAGAAAAAAAATTTTTACAATAGGGTGCCCAGGGAGGTGGTGGAGTCACCATCCCTGGAGGTGTTTAAAAGGCATCTGGATCTGGCACTGGGTGGTGGTTGGGTGATACAGGGGTTATACTTGCAGTGCTGGGTTTACAATTGGACTTGATGATCTTAAAGGTCTCTTTCAACTCTGATAATTTTATGATTCTATGTCTGATTAATAATGCCATCAAGCTCTACAGATAGAGACCAGGAAACAGCTTTTAGATTCTTGCATCCTGAGCATCAGGAATTTCTCCTCATTTTCCTGCCAGTACAGTCAGATTCAAGAAGATGTGAGTAAACCACTGCGACAACAGAGTATTTCACATTCTCCTAACTCAGTAAATTGCATTGGAATTATCATAAATAATTCAGCTAGTAAAAATAAATATACATCCAAGCAGAAAGGAAAGGTTTTCCTAAAGATTCAAGGTTCAGGAGACAGTAAGGCAAGTTTTAGACCTGATGTTAACTGAACCAGTAGTGAGCTACTGAAGCTGAATCTCAGCATAATATCATAAATTATGAAACATTGACATTTTACTTTGAATTAATGCAAAGGGCTATTTATGCGCTGTTTTAGAGACAGTTGCTTGGGCAAATTAATACACTTTTCCCGTCACCAGGCCCAATGTTAGCAACACTGCTATTTTTCAAATTATCAAACTATTTGCATATTGGAAATGTTTTAATACAATCTTTCCCCCAGGGCTGCTGTGTGAGTTACTTTGAAAAAGTAATCAGTCATAATTCACTGGCTCCTTAATCCATAATCTAACTTGATTCAGTATACTACCAGTGATTTTCAGTGTGAGAGGTTGCTTGTTTTCATGGAATTGCTTTCTGTTTGAGAGCCACAGGCCACCAACATAGGAAGAGGCATTCAATGGGCTACAATTGCCTTTCTGGGCTTGCTACCAATAAAAGGTCTGGATAGCAGATAGCAGTGGAAGAACGAGGCATGAGCACGTAGCAAAAATATTTCATATACTTGCCTGAGTTTTGAACTTTGAATGTGACTACATAGCAAGACACCAATATTGCTCATATGTATTGACAATGCTTTTGTCGTTTTTTTCCTTTTTTGAAGGGTGAAAAATGAAACACTTTGAAGTTACTTTTTGTGAGACTGGTTTTTACAGATCAGTGTTCTAGTTGTCGTTTCTGTAAAGTATTTGTTAAGAATGTGCTTTAATAATGGGTGGTTAGACTTACAAACAGTGCTTAAGTGTTTCACTAAACTGGGGTTTAAAATAATAAAAACAATTACTTGAAATGTCATCCAAATTATACAAAAATCATTAGTCATCTTTGGCAAATTCCATGGGTTTCTCATCCACCAATACGAACAAGATACTATGGTATCTCCTGCTCAGAGACTTTCCTTTATCTTACAGAGAAAATCTCCTGATTCAGAAGTGCCTCAAGACTGGTGTGATCAAATCACAGCCCAATATCCCGTAGGTGGGTTTCTCTCTGACTATCTGATTCCCTGTACAGAGGCAGCCTCCTGGTCATACCAAGGACTTCACTACAAATTTCTTGCAGCTTTTTCGTCTCTTCTCACTTTTCCTGACAGCGAGTAGCATTAGCGCAGTGTTAAGAAAGTTAACAAGTAGTGACAGTGCTCATAGACTTCTATAGAAACATGATGTGGCAGCACAAGACAGCTTGATGGTGACGACACCAGAAATTTGCTTCAAGGCCATTCTTCACGTTTCCTCAAGAAGCAACATTCCTACACAAATGTTATTCAAGGGCATTGCATGGCACTGCTCTGCAGGAGGGTCAGCAGTAGAGGGTTTGCAGGAATAATTAAGGGGGTAGGTACAGCACAAAGCTTATCACTAGCTTACGGTGCCGTTTAACCAGAAAGATCTGTTAATGCAGGAAAAACTGGATCAGGGTTTTGCCAGATATCTCTGTCTGTTTTAGAGGCTGCAATGGGATCACACATCAAAAGATCCATTTTGACAGTGCATATTGAAGTATTGCCTTGTATTATGCCGGATTATGCCTTGCAGCACAAAGTTATTAGCATTTCTAGCAGCTGAATGTCAGAGGTTTGACTTAAACTCACCGAGTGAGATCATCCCATGTAGAAGGGAAACTTTCAATCTGGTGTGTCTGATTTTTTCCATTTGAAGGGTACAGCAATAACAGAATCATAGAATATCCCAAGTTGGAAGGGACCCACAGAGATCGTTGACTCCAGCTCCTGGCCATGCATAGGACAACCCCAAGAATCACACCACGTGCCTGAGAGCATTGTCCAAACCCCTTTTGAAATCTGTCAGGCTTGGTGCTGTGACTACTTTTTTGGAGAGCCCATTTGTGAGGGACTGGGTCAGCTCTGTCTGTTTAACTTAAATAAAGTTTGCTTTTCTCTCTGCTCTGCTTTGCTCATCCCAGGCATAACCCAGTCTCATTCAAGCCCAGCTGTGCTTAGTGCTGTCTCAAAGAGGAGTGCATCAAATCCACAGATTCCCTTCCCAGGGAACAGACCTGCCAGTCAAAGAGGGTTGCAATGTCATCAGTGAGCTGAAGGCAAATCACAGGAGGTGATGCTGGAACGCTTACCCTCCGTCAGGGTAATAGTGCATTTGATGGCTTGATCTAAAGTATCAAATCCTGTTCACAGAAAATTGAGAGCAGGTTTTGTGGCTTTTTTTTATTTTATTTTATTTCATTGAAACAGATCTGAGAGAGGAAGGAAGTGCTCTGTGGAGCCAGAAGTTTCCATTCGTCTCAGTTCTGCCAGCGAGTTTCTAGGTAGCTCTTGACCTTTACCTTAACCTCCTTGAGTTTGATTTCCCATTTTGAAAAATTAAATACAGAGTCACCGGAGATCATAAGATAAGAAAAAACACATTTTTGCAACTTTACCAGTCAAATTGCAGTTTGATTCCCTATTTTACTACCTGTATCTTGTGAGATTTTAGAGAAATCATGGGTTGTCTCTGTGCCTCAGTTTTGTCTATGATACAAACCCAGAAACATATTTTTGTCTGTCTTCTGTTTTTAGACAAATAAACATATATGTTGTTTTGTATTTCACAGTGATTGACCTTCTAGATGTCTGACTTTGACTAAGGTCCTTTAATTTTACTAACAGGTACAATAAAGATTTCTGAGATTTCTCCTTGGAGCACTCTGAGGTCAGTGGAAATGTGCACTATCAGGAGTATGTTATATTAGTTAATGCAAGAGAAAGAATTAAATTAATGCAATTTGATTTTATAAAAATTGTGAAGGGTTCTGCAACCAGGGAGTAGAAAGCTATAAGGATCAGGATACCAGGCAGCATGAGGGAAGGACTGATCTTACCCACAATAGCTTTGTACAGCTTTTACTTTTCATTCTACGAAGAACTGACTCCAGTAAACATTTAAACATGTGCTTAACTTGATAGACATGAGTGGCTTTTTGACTTCATTTCTAATGCACATTTAAGCTTAGGCATGCCTGTTTGTGGGGTGAGGATTTAGTATGGGATTCCCTGATTCTTTGCACACATGATTTCATTAGGTGTTGTCTGTTTCTGTAGCACTGCCTTAGGGCATGAGCCAAGCCTGGCTGAAGTCAGGGGAATTTCTACAGATTTTGATGGCAGTTGGACTGGACCCCTTATAGGAAATAAAAACAGATTTTGTGGAACATAAAAGCAAAAAAAAATCCTCCTAAATTTGCGGGGATGAAATAGTCATTTCCTGGTTTAGGACTAGAAACTTTATAAATCAAGCTTCTAACCAGAGAAAAATTTTACCAGCTGTACACTGAGCTGCTGAAAATAAAGAGGAAGTATAACACAGACTTAGCAAACCCTTAGTTTTAAGTGAGCAGAAGGAATTGCTTGGCTGTGCGTAACAGTTCAGCAGGAGGTAATGATCATGTTTATTTGGGTTCACAGGTTCTTTTGCTGTTGTATGCTTTCATGGTACCTGCTTTAAAAAAAAATCTAGAAAGTATATATTTACAAATGCCAGCTTATCTGTGGTTGCATGCCATAGCTGTCATCTCACATCAGGTGAGACGGCTTTCAGTTGCCATGCCAAGCAATCCTAGCTTAACTTGTATCACAGCTCCTGTTTCTGCTGTTGGCATCAGCTCGTAATAGAGCTACAGGATTAAAAACTTGTCATTCCTAAAAGCCTTCTTGGTAATGAGCAGGGTATGAGATGTGAATTTGAGTCCTGTTTGATTGCATTGTTACTCTCCCTCTTTCGGTGGCCGCATTAATGACAGGTTGTCAGGTGCATTTTGTAATTCCAGTGCTCGCTTTGCATGCTGCCCTCTGCCCTCTGCTTCCAGCTGAATCATTCCCGAACTGCAATCCCTGGTGCTTGCACTCAGTGAGATAACAAACAGAAATGATGGGAAGCAAGAAGAAAAGAGATGATAAAAAAAAGAGAGGGGGAAAAAACAAGTAGTGGCTGGTCAAGTAAGCACATCCAAAATGCCAGTGTTGGATGACTTCAGTAAAGACAGGTAAGAATAGTCAGCTGTATCATAGGACACAAAGAGGAAAGTAGAGACCATAAAAGATTAAAGAACATTGGAAATGAAAGGATAAATGTGATAAAAGTCAATCAAGACAAATACAGCATTGTCATCTTGGGGTGTCACTGTGTTTTAAGTGCTGCTGCCTACTGCATGCTGCTGCCTCAAAGGTCCTCAAAGTCCCCATCAGACCTGGGAAGTGAGATGATCCAGCTTGGGAAGGATTCTGTTTCTTACTGGTACCATTTTCGCAGTTTTCTGGAGATAGCTGCAAAGGTTGCTACTCATCATGCACCCAGAAGATCAGTATCTCTGGGGGTTAAGGGAAGATCCAAAGGAAGTACAAGGGCTGAAGATGATTAATAGTGCCTAGCTAAAGATGATGCAAGTTTTGGAGGGCAGTTTGCAACAATCAGAAAGGGACCTGGTTAATTGTTGGCTGTTTAATACCCGCTGAAAATCGGGAAGCTCTATCACTTCCTTCCATCTGGGAAACTGAATCATAGTTGCAGCTCTTACCCCGGGGCCACAAGGGCAGAAATGGATTCTCTGGCTTCTATTAAGATGCAAATTGAGATCTTTTCCACTTTAGAGAAGTGATGGTATCTCTTTGTAGAATGAATTCTTTGGTATCTAGTTAGTCTCTTCCAATCTTTTTCTTCTTTCTTGCAACATATTTTTATAACTCTTACAGGAATTTAATATCTTATAGACCCCCATCCTTCTAAACAGGGATTCAGAAGTTTTAGGAGCACACTGCCTGACAGAGGCAGTAAGGCACAGTGTGACTGAACCAAGCTTTGTCTCAGCAAATCAGTATGCAAGCAGAAGGGAAAGCATTGGGAGCATTGCATTGAGATGTGAAATGGGGAAACCCTTGGTGTGGTTTCCACCTACTGCAAAAAGGGCCCTTGACTGATGTCACTTTGCTTTCAGTCCTCAGTGGTGAAATGTCTGTGATCCTCAGTGAGACCAACCTGGCCAAACCTATATTAAACCCAATGTTACAAAAGGCTCTGCATCACAAACCGCCCACAACAGATGCTCTTCCCTTTCCCCCATCCAAATATGCTTCACCCAGCCACCCCTAAAAAGACAACACACACCAAGACTCTTATCCCACACAAAAGAAATCCCATCCTTTTCCCTCACCAACCTCTTTTCAGACAGAAAGGTGTTTCAACCTGGTTGAAACAAGCAGGTTGTTAGATGAGATTTTGGCTATTTCTGTCTCGAGGAAGAGGTAGCAACCCATGGGAAAGCCATATCCTGAAAGGAGCAGGAGTTTCTTTGGTATATTTAGGAGGCTACCTTACAAAATAACTCAGTAATCTCAACTAAAGAATGTATTTTAATGAAAAGAAAAATCATCTTTGTAGTAGCAAAATTTGAAGCCTTTTTAATGTCTTTATTCCACTCTGCAGTTGCTCCATATATTCCACAAGGCTTCTGGAGCCATTAGGGTGTGTGACATTCACACAATAAAGTTATCAAGCCACTCTTATTTCATACATGTCAATTAGCTGCTGGGATTAACTACTCACTACAGGGAGAAGCAGCAAGGACAAAGCTAACATCAGTCTTGGGACAAGAGAAGCGAGAGGAGAGGACAGGACAGGACAGAAGAATTAAGAGATGCACTTAGGAAAGATCTGGGGAAAATGAGAAAGGAAAGAGCTTGAAGGGCACATGGTGGGCTGCCTGGGGAATGATGCTTCTGTGAGAAGTATGTTAAAAGGCTAAACAAAGTAAAACCTGACAGGAGTGTTTGAGGCACTTGAGACCTGGCCTTCAAGATGAGGAGCTCAGCAGGTGGTTCAGAAAGCTGGAGGCTGTTCATAGAGTTGTGTGCATCCTAAATATTGGTAATGCAGTGTTGTGATATAAAGAAATCCCAACAGATTTTACTGGAATCCCAAGGCAAAAGCTGAGGCTGTGTCTCTCTGTACTACAGGATTCATCATACTGTTAGGTCCTCTTCACCATCTGCAATGCAGGAGCTTATTGTCATTTCATCTGCTACTTGAAGGGCTTCAACATAGCAAGGAAATGCCCTGAACTAAAATAAAAAAAGTAGAAAAAAAACCCGCTATATTTGTTTTCTCAAGCATGAATTTCATGTGAGACTTCCTGGATTGGTCTTCACTGGAGATCAATCATTTGATAAAGTGAAGTGTCATGCTTCAATTATGCCTTGTGACAAGAACTGGGGAGCTGCTAGACTGGACCCAACCAGACTCCATCAGGATTCAACAACCTGGCTCTGAGTGTGACTGTCTCCTGATGTTTTGCAGACAGAGGCAAGAGACAGCCGAACAGATGATGAGGGAATAACTTGCAAACAGAAAGTTTCTTCTGGTTAACTCCAGAAAGCCATTGATTGGCTTCTGTCCTGAGGCATTACAGTTTATATCGCTAATATATTTTTATATTGCCTAATAAAACTGTTGGCTGTTGCCATTACATGGGTAATGGACATTTATATAAAACTCTTTATGAGCTGTAGATGGGGATCATCCTCTTCACCACACACGTGAAGCCACCTCTGGAGTAAAATGCAGTAGGTGTTTAATAGCATTGGCTCTATAGATAAACTGCAGTTATATCAAAGAGGAAGAATGACTCCTCATCAAGTCAAGCATGCCTAAGAAATTTAGAAAATCAGATTTTGCTTCTCCTAGAAGAAATTAGACCCAAACAGGGCCTTTATGTCCTTCCTGGAAACCAGTAAATCCAAGCAGTTTGGATTTCTGTTGTACATTGCTTTTAGAAAAGTAGAAAAACATAGCATTTCTAGTGTAGCATGGAAGAGTTCCTTACCACGTGTCATCTGCTGCAGTTTGAGAGGGACAGGAGATTCCAGCATCCCCTGCATTAATCCAAACATGTTTCTGCTGTGAGATTTAATGTAGAAAAACGTGCCTGCTTGAACACTTTTTGTCTTTTTAGTAATTTGTTATTTTTTATTTCTTATCACTTGAAATAATTTTCTACGTTTTTCTTTTAATTTGGCTTTTGTAGATCACAATAAATTATTCCTCTAGGAATGAAGAAAAGTTGTAATTGAAATTAAAAGTGATAAGGGATTGCCATTTCCTTTCACAGAACCATGGTTCTGAAGACAGAGTGTAGTATAGCTACAGAAGCTATGAAGTCACTGGTCTTGGGAAGGGAAGGACTGTCTGAAAGACACACAAAAATATTTTAAAAAATCAATTCAGGCAATATTTTCAAAGAATCAACATAGCATTCAATACTGTGAGTAAAGAACAATTTCTAGCTTGCTTGATTTACACAGTACATAACATTTGATGAAAAAATCTGTTTCAAAAAAAAGGTATTTCTCCTGTCATTGCTTTTGTGCACCTAGTAGTATACAGCACTCATGTTAAGACTTCTGTCTTCAAAAGACGGGAGTTAGTTATAATCTCTCAAGGATAAATATTCCTTTCCTGTTTCATTTGGGAAACTGAGAACGGAGCTTAAGTGGATTGCTGAGGGCTTCCTGTACCTGAGCTGGCATTAGAACAGGAGAGTCCTTGTCCCACAGGTTTTCCTTCTAAAACAGTAGAGCGGAGTTATGCCCATACCTACCATTAATTTCCCTGTCTTTCTTAAATACATGCCATCATTATAACATATCTTACCCATTTGAGTTAATCGGATATAAAACATTAACTTTTGCAAAGGTATTACAGCTTCACCAAAGAGCACTCAGATATTACAGGGTAACATCAAAATTAACATGGAAGCAATTTAGTCCTTCAGTTTAAATGCCTTCAGCAAAGGATTAAGACTTTCCCATCACCACTCAAGCACTTCCTTACATAGTCCCTGCTTATCATGCTCCCGTCACTTACTGTGCTAGTTAGCTTTTTAACATAAAAGTGATGCTGGGAGTCTTTCCTTTCGTTCCTGATAGCTTCATCATTCAATTAAAAAAAGCAAGTGACAGTGTTTTTATCAATGTGTGTCTTATGCTTCTCTCTAGATATTACCTATAATGTCCAGATGACTTAATGTCTGTGAAGCTTTACCCCATTGAGGGCAAAGACTGAAAATAAATGCTCATATGAGAAGGATTATTGGATGGGGAAGGCAGCATTTATTAATATGTCCCGTTCAAGTCTAGTGAGGAAGCCTTGGATTGGCAATGAAATAGGATAAAAAAAGAGATTTTCCAATTGGTAGAAGTGATAGTGCTGAGAAATGTGAGGGCATTTTGGCTTGTAGCAAGTAATCTTCTGTGCTCTTGCAGTGCAGCAGTAGGAAGTCTTCTACTGAGATTACGAAGGAGAGTGGAGGTGGAGGTGAACAGCAAGTGTACCCATGAACATGTATCAGCCAGAGCAGTCAACAGCAATCAGCAGTCAATACAAGCTTGGTGTGTGCACCCATCACCCATCATGCCCCTTTAGATATCAGAGCATGTGTTTTCTAAATTTTCACAGGTGACTGTTCATGTGACATGTTGATCCAATTTGCCTGGACCATTTTCATTAGTCCTCTCCTAGGTCTTTGTTGGGCTTGTTTATGCTCGGTTTGGTTTGGTTTTGTCATGGTTTGTTTTGTTTTTTTTTTTTTTTTTAAGCAGCACTGCTTGTGTGGCGAATTTGTGGTGTGGGAGAAAGTTACATCTGCTTGGAGTCTCTAGTTTGTGGGACAAAGGGAAAATGAACTAGCTGAAGTGATCATCACATGCCAGGGTGGCCTGGCTGGAAGCTAAGAGCACTCTGGCTTTAAAGAGATTTAGGGTACATACTAAAGTCTGGTCTTGGAGAGACAACAAGCATCTTTATTTGTTTTATTCTTCTGTGAGACCTTTATGTTAGATTAGCATAGGCAGTGAGAGAGCACAGACTTGGGAGCACTGAGATGGCAAGAGTATCAGGGAAAGCTAGAGACTGGATTGGGACAAATAACAGGGAAGTTGCAGTCAGTCCTGCATTGCACAGGAGAGGAGTTGGAATGATGTCATGGCAGGCAGAGAAAGAAAGAGAGAATGGATTCCGGAAGGCTGCAGCCATCTCAAGGACAAAGAACCTGTATAGGAGAGGAAATGAGATTTAGTCAGTGCTTGGACAGGCACGTTGATTGGGCAGAGCTCCATCACCTCACTGTTTGAACTGCACATCATCTACACCTACAAGTATTTATTGAAATTTGTGCACCTTAATTTTGATCTGAATTTTATCCCTCACATCTCTGACCACAGAGCAGGTGCACAAGCTTGTTAAGCTGAGACGGAGGGTCTTCTCACTTTCAAAAACAGACATTCACTTGGTGGGTGGTCAAGGCTGGTGGCTCAGTGATTAGGCAGATACACAGTTCTGAGCTTCACATTGTCTTGTCTGCACAGGGAGTGACAAAAGTGGCTCCATGACATGGGTATTGCAGTTCTCTGTGGTTGGAAAGATACCCTTCATGTATGGGAAAGGGCCTGGAGTTTGGGATTTGCCTACAGGAGAAGTGCAGGGAGTGGGGCAGCAGATTTGGAGAGACTACTTGCATCAGTGCCAGGTGAGTTTGTGCTGTCCCATGTTCCAAAATTATACCAGTTAAAAAAAGAAAAAGAAAAAAGAAAAAAAATTTGTACAGCAGCTTGAATCTGTTTTCCATGGTGGTGTTCTCTAGTTTTGAGGCTGGTAGGCAGCCCTGTCTGCCTTGTTTAGGCTTAAGAGGCACTTACAGAGCGTCAGGGCACAAAGCTGGGGATACTTCTAGGGGACATGATGAGCTTGATGTCGTTTAGGCTGCTACCAAAGGGACATCTGATTTTTCTCTTGGGCTGTTCTTGTAAAGACTGCTGAAGCTAGAGTGCGGGGAGAAATGTATGTAGATACTTATTTCCCATTTTTCCCTCCCCAGGTGCTGTTCCAAGCTGCACAGTATCTCTCACAAAATCAGATGATCTTCTGCAGTGGTGCTGACATCAATGCGTGGTACTTACTCACATTTCCCTACAGCGTCAGCAGCCTTTGGTCTGGCATTGGGCTTCGGTGCAGAGCATGTGGCACCCCTCCCTCAACACTGGCTGGTGAGATCAGCTGGAGGAGTACTGCTCTGTCATGCTGGGCTGTCCCCAGACTATTAAACCTCTCTTCTTTTTAAACCTTATAAACCTGGGAGGCTGCCACCAAGCTGTCTGTTGGCCTTTGATCCATGCTAACATCTAATCCATGGCTGGAAGAAGGTACTTGGCCTGGGATGCGTAGTGTCAGGGACTCTCTGACAAGTTAGCAGTCTAGAGGACTGATTTCCAGTACTTGGGAACATTCCTGGCGCTATTTGTAAGCAGAAGTGTATATAAGCTTACAAGCATATGTGTAAGCATACTCTCTAACTACTGTTTTCCCACAAACCCTGTCATTTTTCAATGATCCTTCATTTACTCAATCCAGATAGAAGCTGGTTCCTTTGATTTACATTTTTTACACTCCTTCATGCTCCTGCATATTTTAAATCCGCGGAGAGTGTTTGTGAACTTCCAGTCTGATTGCCCACGTAACACTGCATTTCCCCATCAGTCGAGAAAAGTGATAGTTAAATGGTTAAGGCGTTCCCTTTATAAGCAAACAACCTGTTCTTTTGGCGCTTTTTGGTGCACTTGGAAATGCTCACTGATAGATTTAAATTAGCAGGATACCACTTTGAATGCAACTACACCAGCTTTTAGTCTGCTTTCATTTTGAAACAGGGCTTCTGTGCTCATATTCTCTGTGCATCTATCTGTCACTCTCTTCCCCTGGGTTTTTTTTGGCTTGTGCAATTTCAATCACATTTAGCAATTGTCCCAAGGAGATTGTTTTTTGACAAGTTCTAACATAACAGAGGGTGGATTGATGAGAGAGATGCTGATAATATCCCTGGGATAAGGGCCACAACATGAACTCCAGTGGTATTAAGGCACCAAGAGTACATCTGCAAGGCATAGATCCATGGGAGACCAGGCTTCCTCAGTTTCACTGCCTGCAGATATTGCATGTTTTGTCCATATTTACCAATCTGACCATAATATAGATCTCCTGGATTTTTTTCCCGATTTATTTTCAAATTAATTCCCAATGGGGATCCTGAATGTGTGGGATTTCTACTTTTTCTACCCCTATGCAAATCTGAAGAAATTCCTGGATCTGATTCCACCAGGCCTTTTTCTTTGAAAAATTACTCTGATATGAATACAAAAGTAACATCCCTAGGCCAGGAAAGCTCAAAACTTTATTTTTCATGTGAATGAGTAAGAATCTTTCAGCAATTTTCAGCTTGAATGTCTATTTTGTTTATGGATCACAGCAGAAGGAGAAGAGGGAAGTCATAAAAATATTTTTGGAGTTGAATTATAAATTGAAAAGATGTTCCAGAAATCACCTCTGCATCACTCACAGTTTCTGGTGCTGGCACACTGTGCCTCAGGACTTGCTGCTGGGTTTTTGAACAAAAGCTGTAAACTGGAAAAATAAACCAGTTTGCGGCTCCAATTTTATGATGTCTATGCACTGAACTGGATCCTATCAAGATGGAACAGCCTTCTTCTGTAGCAAGTAGCAGAATATGAAGCAGCTGGTAGCAGAAAAAAAAAAGGTAGAAAAAAAAAAGAAATTAGAAAAATCTCATGCAAACACTAGTGAATCATCCCCACAGGCTTTCCACTTGCCCAGTATGCTTTCTGAGTGCCAAGACCAAGGAAAATCACACCACTTTATTAAGGTAAGCTGCTTTCCAAAGGCAAGCCTGGCATCTCTAGGCTGTGTCTGAGAGAGCATGTTGCAGCCTTAACACACCATGAAGATGCCCAGATGATGGCAGGTGGGTTTGTTTTTTTATTTTGTGGTTTTTTTTTTTTGAGAAGTACTACCAGATTGATAGCAGAGAGTTTACTGTCCTTCTCAGCCCTACTCTTGATGACAAGTGCCCTCCTTTTAGATTAACCCTATTGACATCACCCTGCTCTTAGATTGTCAATAGAGTCTCAGCACGCAGGAAAACGTTGTTTCATGGATTTCTTTCTTCCTGTGTATGTGTGACAGACACTGTGAAAATTCACCCAAATAAATCTTCAAGATGTACCCCACAGGTTTCATAGCTGGCACGCAGAGTAGCACTTGTGGGCTTTTAAGAGCTATTTCACCCACTTTGGGGCTAAAAAGAATTAATGTGGCAGCAACAAAGAGGGAGGGCTGCCTGGCAGTGGTGTTGCTCTGGAAGGTGCAGGCAATATTGCTGTAAATCAGTGAATGCAGGAGAGGAAAACTGGTTACAAACTGGATCTGGAAGCATACGCTTGCTGTCAGACAGGGGACAGGCTGAACTCAAACCAGGTCAGAAGAGAATCATAGATTTTGGGTTGGAAGGGACCTCACATTCCTCTAGTTTCATCCTCCTGCCACGGACAGGAACACCTTCCACTAGCCAGGTTGCTGAGAGCCCCATCCAGCCTGGAATAGAACACTTCCAGGGATGTGGCATCCACAGCCTCTCTGGGCAACCTCTGCCAATGCCTCACCACTCTCATGGTAAATAATTTCTTCCTAATGTGTAATCTAAAACTGTTGTCTTTCAGTTGAAAACCATTCCCTCTTGTCCTGACACTACCTGCTCTTGTAAATAGTCTCTTTCTTGCAGGCTCCCTTCAGGTGCTGAAAGGTTGCAGTTAGGTCACTCTTTTCCAGGCTAAACAAGCCTGATTCTAAACAAGCCTTTCCACCTAGAACTTAGGTTGAATTTTTTGCCTTTTATCCTGGTGGAAGTATCTGGAATGGGAAATGACCAAAGTTCCTCATCTGGTCAATGCTGGGATCAGGATTGCTTGGGAAAAACTAATTTTCACAGGTGTTGTCTCTAAGGGCACTCAAGTGGTTGCAAGTGCTGAAAGCACAAATGATGATAACTTCAAAAGGCATTCAGAGTCAGATGGGAATTTTTAACCCTTGGTTAACTAACTGGATGGGCTATATCCCTACTCTTCAGAGCCTGTCATATTTGATGACTTTCTTCAGCTGCTTTGTGTAAGTGGTACAAAGTCTGGTTAACCATCAACTCTGAAAGATGCTCCTTTTATGAAAGGCATCATGTGTGGTTAAAATGGATGCATGTGTGCTGTGTTTGAAAAAGGTTTATGCTGCTGGTATGCAATGGTGATTGCAGTAGAGTTCAAAATGACAAGTTTCTCCACACAAAATAAAGGCTGAGAAATTAAAGTTCAGATTTTGGGACATGCCTTGTCAACCAATGCTACTCCAGGCACCAGAAGAAACAGGTCCTGGTGATGATTGCCAATACAGTATGAGTATGGGATGAAAGAAATAGCTTTCTGTTTGGTATCTCTGCAGCTTGCTGGTAAATACATCCTCAGTTTCTGGAAATCAGTAGCTAATTATGCTGAAAAATCACAATTCTTTAAGAATGTAAATATCTTTTAACAGCAGTTAAAAATAATTATAACTCAGAAGCAATCATGTATTTGAGAATAAGAGTCAACCTAGCTGGATGACTACATGCTGCAAATTGAGGAAAAACTGTGGTTTAGATTTTGTGATAGTTTTTCTAGTACTAGTTTTGTTCACAGCCATGGATTGCCTCTTAAATGCCTGCCTCTTGATCATGTTTGAGTGACCTATGCCAGCTGAAAGGGTCTTAGGGTATCCTTGTCCTGTGCAGCATGGTGGGAAGCACAGCCTGTTTTCTGGGATTCATGCTTGTATTTTGGGTTGCAGTCCATCCAGCGGGTTTTAACTATGTCACTGCTTCTGAGGAAAGTTTTTTGAAAAAGTATGGGTTTTTTGCCGGTCACATTTACTGACTTTTTTTTCAAGAACTAGGCAGGCTTGAAATTAAAGCAACAAGGAATGAGTTAACAAGATTAACTGCTCAATTATGAAACTGGTTGCAGAAGGAAGAAACTTATGGAAGTTAGCCTTTGATTTTGCTTAAATGCATGCTTGTCCTTAGTTCTTCCAGTGCTTCAGCGAGACACTAAAATAGGAAGCTGCAACATCTTTGAATTGTGCCCACCACTGTGCTGGCTTGGTTCAGGAAACATAAAGCTTCAATTTCCTGCTTCCTTGATTAAAGATAGTTTCTTCTTTGATTTTGTTACATGTCATACTCCTAACTTCTGGAGCTTAGTTTAATTTTGTTTAAATTTATTATTTTAAATAGGAATATAATATTAAAATTTGTGCCAAATATGATCATGATGACGCACATTCTATAGGACTGTGTTTCCCTGCTGCATGAGGTTTTCTTGTAATTGAATTATAAAATACAGATATAGCAAGCTGGTTCTCCTCTCTGCTCTCAAGGTGTTTCTCCAAATTTACTTCTTGGTTATATTGCACGATTGCACAAATTTTTGCCATACTTTGTAAACCCCACAAGAGTTTCATCTTACAAAGAATTTGGCCTCAAACATTTTCCTCCCTTTACACTGGGTATTTTTTTGTATCCCCAGGCTGTGGTGTGCTGCCTTTCCTCCTGCTGACAGAGGTCTTGTGGGATCATCCCATCAACTGCTTCAGGAAACCTGGTTCCTTTGCTGGTGCAACACCTGGCGTTCTGAAACCACATCCTTAGATGTTAGAAATGGCCATTTCTAGTCGCTTTTTTTGAAAATCACTTGAGAAAAAGATGGGCTAGATTAAACACCATGTATGTAGATACAGAGCTAATTTGAAATGCATGGAGGTACATAAACTAAAAATGCAAACACATAAACTCTAAAAGTGTCTCACATTTTCCTTAAAATTTGCATGCAAAGCTGATTTATTTTGGGGATGGAGTGACTCGTACTCAAGATCAGTCTGACATGCCTCATACTGCCCCATACATGAAAGGTAAGGAGGATTCAAGTCCTGCAGAGAACTATGAAGAATTTTATCTTATTCCTGAAAAAGTTTTGAAGATGGCCACTGTCCTGCTGTTTGTCACAAATTGTGAAAGTGGTTGTAAATGGCATCTGAGATCCTTTTCCAGCCCTATTTCCTACAATTTATATTATCCCCTTCAAGTAATTTCTCAATTTCACCTTGACTTTTCTTTGAAAAGACACATACTGTATTAATAATATGGATGACAAATAAAGCATTTTGAGTAATTTTTCTAAGTTGCTTCCTCTGTCTGACAATCACTTTCTGTCATGTTTGGGTTCTGCCATCACAGCCATATCATTCCAATGAGACACAAAAAATTGGCTCCCATTTCATCAATAGATACCCTAAAAATACTCCTGAAGCCCAGACTGCAGGTATATGATGCCTGCTCTGCTTTTGTGTCTGCTTCAGTTCAGTCTATGAGGTTCATTGTTATGGGCTACCTGTGGCTCTAACCTCTGTATGTCTGTCTGTCTGTCTATTGGATATTGAGCAGGCGAAAGTTGAATTGATTTAGCAACATGCAATGAAAATGTCCACAACTGGTTAGGCAGCTTGGATCAAGGCAGTTCTGACAGCAGGCAAAGAAAGACCAAGTTTTTCCAAAAGACTGGGAAAAGATATGGACTTGAACATGGCTGTGAAAATAATCACATCTGGGTAGCAGGGCCAAAAGGCAATAAGAAGATCTGAGAAATTCAAAAAGGCTGACAAAGACTGGAAGCAGCAGAAAAAGGTCCGAGCATAGAACTGTGTGGATGAAAGGTACCTACATTAAAACAAAACTCAGCTGGCTGATTTGACCATATCAGCTTTTTGAAAAAGCTTTGACCAGGAAGACCGACTTTGTGTTTTCCATATGGCTGCAACTGTGCTGATCCTAGATGCCCTAAAGTCAAATTTGCAACCTAGAGCTGTGTCATTCCTTGCATTGGAGAAACATCATTGAGGTGTAGCATCAATGTCTAAAGTTAAGGAAGTCCCCAGACTTGTCCTTCAGCCTTGGGCTCATTGCAGCAGAGGAGCTTAGAAATAGAGTACCTGATGCATGAAGGAGTCCCTGTAATGAGGGTAACTTGTTCTTCTTAAGGAGATATGGCTAATCTTGTGCCTTGCTGGATGTGTGCTCCAGGATGAACCCAAGGCCATGGAGCATAAAAAATAATTCACATTTTGTGTTGCTCTCTTTTACATTGGAAATGCTGCATGACTTGGGTGACACAATGCAACATGGAAGATGAATTCCTATAGATGTGATACCCACATACACATACAGGAATGTAGAAAAGAACAGGAGACTTTTCAACACAACATTGGCCCTAGTAAGGCCTTAGTTATGAGCAGCTGTGTACAGGAAGCTGAAGGCAAAGTGGGACCATTAAATCACTGAACTTCCTGCACATAACAGGGTATTTAATTTCATTCAGTTACCCTGCATGAAGACCAAAACCTGTGTTTGTCTGAGGCACAAATTCAGGAAAGGTGTAGACTCCTGTTCCAAAGGCCCCAAATGGTGGGGAGTTCACCACTTCCTTTGGTAGTTAGTTCAGGATATCAAGCACTTTCAGAGCTTTAAAAATGTGTGCTTAATTGTATTTTTCTTTTGTGTTTTTATTGTTTAACTTCATAAGATCATATTTTGCTTAGTTCTGGTAGGATGACAAGGTTTATGTAGCTCATGTTGGGGATGTTTAATGGCAAGCTTCACAAATAAAGGAACAAATTAATCTGTCCTAATTAAGAAAGGAAGTGAGGAATATAATGACTGAAGAGCACTTGTTCTTTTGCTAACCTTTGAAGTTACTACAGCATTGTGCCATGTGGTGGACCCTCTTCCCATGTAGGAGGAAGGAGATTGGCCTTATCGAGACCCAGAATGAACACCAGGGCCACCTACCAGGGACCTGTCAGAGGTCACTGGTCACACAGCTGCACAGTGGACTGGCCCTGTCCATGCTTTGGGTACTGGAAGCAGCATAGTCACCAATGGCAGCTTTGGACCCAAAGGCTTGGTGCTGCTTAGTGCAGCTTAGTGCAGAGCAGATCTTCTGGCTGAATTACTGTGTTGATGTATCTGAGCCACTTCTGCATCTGGAAAGGGCTCAGATGGCATTTCCACCCAACTCAGCACTGTCCCATGGCAAAACAAGGGAGTGGATGGGTGGGCCTGGTTCATGAGCAGCATATGCACTGGAAATCCACACCAGCTGCTGCTTTGGAAAGCCTCCTGGGCACGCTGAAAACCGATGCAAAAGCGCTCGGCACAAACTGTGCAGAGCTTCGTAGGCTTTTTCCTGTGCTCTGATGGGCCATGAAACAGTTAACATTGTTAGCATATGAGCATCTGAGTTAGCATCTTGGATGTGAGGAGTGCAGCAGTTTATATTTCTTGGAGCAATTGTTTCAGGCTGCTCTGCTGTTCCAAGCCCACGCCGTTGCTCTAGTGAAGCTCAGCTTGGATTTTCTTCACAGTTGTGACAGCCAGAGATGACTAAAAATACAGAGTGCTGAGATTCCTCAGAACCATTGTGAATTCTGTCTTCCTTTTCTTCCCAACTATTCCTTCTGCTTGCCAGGGAGAAAAGTTGGGTTTGGGGGGGAGAGGGTTAATTTCTTTCCCTTTGTGTTTTTAAAGGTTGCTTTTACATTAAGGCCCTACGGGAAGGAAATAAGTGTCCTGATAGATGCACCATCTATAAATATACAGTAAACATGAAACACAAACAGTTTTGGAGATTTAATCCATGTTTCTAAAGACGTGCAAAACCCTTGCATTAATGTGTTGTGTTGGTATGTAGTATAATATATAATTATACTTCAGTAAATCTGAAACTTAAAATTATATAGGTCAGATATATTTTAAACTTAGGAGGGAAAAGAAATAAAGGGATACATTTTCTTGCAGTTCTTTCTTCCAGAGATGTAAGGGAGATGCCTTCTCAGTCATGGACGGATTTTTAGACTTTTTCCTTCTGATTCTAAACACACCTTTGCCTTGCCCTTTTTTTTTTTTCTTCTGGGAACCATACTGCCATCAGCTACAAGTTTTGATTCACTGTTAAGAGTGACATATGGTTCCTCGCTTTAAGGAATTGGATAAGCATATCACTTGATCTTTCATGCTTAGTAGGAATTCAGGAAACAAAAGAGATGCCAGGATGCTGGTTGGTAGCAGAGGATCTCTGACTGGATCATTCCTGCCAGTTTATTATCAGTGTTGTGCTGTAAATAGTTCCCAAGGCAAAACCAGAAGAAGAGTAATAAAGGCACAAAGTAACTGAAGGGGACTGCCCAGACATTTAGAGGGAGGACTGGTAAAGTGAATTCCCACAGGGTTTAGTCCAAGCACAGTGAAGTTCATGCTCTGTCATGATTCCTTAATGTTAATGCTCTAACTGCTTTAATGGCAATTGTTACTTTATGCATTTCTAAGCCATAAAAAGAGATGCACTTAAAAAAATGGCCACCCCCAAGCAAAAGAAATGAACACTTGTTTGCATTTAATAATCACTAAAACTTGAAATTCTAAATTGGATTAATTGTGTCTATTATAAATTGATGGGGGAATAGCTATGCATTAGCCCTGAATTCTGATTACCTGAGAGGTTCCACTTGGAGTATAATTAAGAGCAACTTCATAGTAGTGGTAGGTGTATGATTGAATAATGCATGCATCCCCTGCTGATGAAATTCAAGGCAAAGTGTTCATGGAGAAGGAGAGGTTTTTTTTTTATTTTTTTTTTTATTCCTGCACTTAAAATGCTGAAGGATTATTGCAATTGCAGCCCGTGCTTACACTATTAGCAGAGATACGCCAAAGCTCTTGATGCAAACACTTTCAGCCTAAAGTGGGGTTGACAAAAGAATCCAAATTTTGCAGTTCAGCCCTTATTCTGTAAAGCATTGTGTTCCTAGGTGCCTGTGGTGGCTGATTTAATTAGGAACAGAGCTTGAAAAAGGCACATTTTCCAATAATACAAGGGACATCACTTTGTTGACAGCTCATTGCTTAATACATGTGCCCACTAGATGGCTGTAATTGGTGTGGTCATTTATTAATTATAAAGTAGTTTACACGTCCCTGGCTTTGAAGCCTTGTTTATGCCTGTTCTTTAATATCTCCTTGTGCCTTCTCAATTTATGAAGATACCTGCTCAAATCATAAACCCCACCAGCTTGCAGCTATGTAGCAGACTGAAGCTGAATATTTCTAGGCTCTAAGACTGGACAACTCCCTTGTGTGCTGCAGTCTGACCCCTGGTAAGAGAGTGCATGGGGTTTCACAGCACCGTAGCCACAGACAGAGGACCTCTAAGTGCTCCATCGCTCTGGTGAAGGAGGCAGCACAGCCACATGTCTGCTCCACCTCAAGTGGCCAAACAGTCTCTGCCTTTGTGAAATTGCTCCTGCTTGCTGAGAAGAAGGGGTTCAGGAATAAGATCCTGAAGTGGTGGGAGAGGTGGAAACTGAACTGTGAGAAAGGGGCAGAGCAGTGTGGTGGCTGTGTGGAGGCTGTGTCAGGGTGCACCCATCACACGGGCCTGCCCATTCCTCAGTGCCTTGCTCTTGAGCAGGCTTTTCCTTTTCTGCTGTTCTGCCCATAGATGTTTAATTTTGAAATTATGCATTTGTCATGCTTGTCACCACACAGGCAAGACATACAGCTAATCTCTTAATTCACCATGTGTCTTCTTTATGATGAAGAGTTCATCATTAGAGTGAAGGCACGTCTAACCATGTTTTACTGATATCAAAGTGGGAGAAGTGAGATAATGCTTAGCAGTTTTGAAGCCCCACTCATGAATTACAGATAGAGGGGCAAGGAAAAGTTATCCTGACATTGCTGACTTCCAGTCTCAGTGTCAGAATCTATCCTCAGCAGTGAAATGGCAGGTTTTGTGCTGATTTAGTAATTCCAAAACTGTACTGTGATGACTCAAGGGAAATGGCCCACTGACAGCTTGGGCCACAATTCTGAGCAGGATTTAACAAAACTCATTCAGTCAAAAGTTGGATATAGTTGTATATGATCACCTGCAAGGGTTTCAAAATTCTATTGGTCCAGAAAGTTTGAGAACCACCATGAGTGTTTATAAATATATATTTACACTTATCATGCATAGATAACAAATGATCACAGAAGCCTTCTTAGGTATTTGTTCATTCAGCAGGAAGAAAGCCTTCCTCTAGAACCAGCATGCTGTTGATCAGTTGGTGCCCAGTCTTTTGAAATGCTGATGACCTCAAATTTTTGTGACCTTCTTGGCATTCGATGGCACTGTTGTCCTGTTGGCACAGTCGTGCTGGCAGCACTGAGATCCCTCCTGAGGTACAACACCAAACACCTGCGTGTCCAATACCCAATCTCAGTGCAATCTGACCTAGGTTACCACTGTGGGTTTCAGTGCAGGTGAGGTGAAACCTTGGAAGGCTGCTATCAATACCCTGAACCACCCTGCTGAAGGCAAGACACTTGTGCTTAAGAGGAGGCTGTCAGCCGTGCCTGCCTGGTCATTGCACCTTCAGTAATTTTGGTAAAGCAGTATCAGGAAATCTCCTATTTTCTCGCTTGCTTTTCTTAGAAATTGTCCCACATGCTCTCTGCAGGTTGAAATCTCAGATGGCCTGATGGTTTCAGCTCTATTATCTCACCTCAGGTTCAAGCATTCTGTTTTCTGTACAGATATAGGATCTTTGTAATCCCTGGCAAATATGCTTTTTTTCTTCTGTATACAAGGTGTATTTTTCAAAACTATATTTTCCAGTTACCTAAAACTTTCAAGTGATCTGTGTCCTAAGATTACCTTTTAACTACTTATCCCTTATGTTGTTGGCTGTATATTACAGGTACGTAAATGAAATAGAAAAAAAACCAGAAACCCCTAATTTGACACATTTCTAGAGGCTAATTATATCATGGCAAAAGCATTCCTTTTGTTTTAATAGGCGGAAGTATTTATTCTTTTTTCTCTTTTTTTTTTGGCTGGAAATGTGTAATATGCCTATGACAGATACTGTGACAGAAAGAGCCAGCCAGCACATTTTCTTCAAACTGACTGGTTCATAACCCAGTGGTACATTTTCCAGTGTTTTTGTCTGAGCAGTGAAAGTGGAAATTTGCAAACAAGACTCTCTGTATATGCAGCATATGAGGATAGGAAACAGTAGAGTAAGTCAGCAGCAATTTGTTTGTGAGAGACAACATGCCATCAAAAAGTCCTTACTGTCTGTGTGCCTGCAAAATGCTGCTTTGTCTCTATACTTCTTTTGCCACAAAAGTAATATATAATGAAACAAAAATGTAGTCCCAGTTTTCTAGTGTGGAATAAGAAAGTGTCCCCATGACAAAGAATATAAGGAAGGAATGAAAAAAAAAGAAGAGTGGTCTTTTCGTAGATATGGTAAAAGTGAAGTCCAGCCTGATTACTCTTGCCCACAACTGCACAAAGAAGTGAACAGAAGAAACCTTGGAATTAGACATCTTGTATGCTAATTCCTATGTTGGTCCCAGTTCTCTGCCTTGGAAATGCTGCACAACATCTATGCATTACTAAATTTCTCTTAGTTCCATTGATTTATAGGGGGAAGTTCAATACCATCACTTATTCAGTGTGGAATATATGCTGTTCATTGAAGAAGGTGCTCCATGCAAAATATCTCATGCATTCCAAAGCCAGAATTCTGTCATCTTTCCGTAAAAGTTCTCATGTTCCCATCCCAGCCTGGGCCCACTAAATTTTGACCCAACGTACTCTCTCTTCCCTAGCCATTTCAGTGTTTTCTTGTTCTCCTTGTAAGCAAATCATCCTCATTCGGTAGATGGGGGTTCAACCATGGGCATGTAACTCTGTGAAGGTCAGAGGTTCTGTTGGTTGAAGTAAGCAGTCTTCTGCAACATTCCCCCTGGGCAGATTCTTATGGCAGTGAGGAAGCATCATTGGCAAAGATGCTCCTTATCTATGGAGTCACTACTCCTTGCAGCACATGCTATGGCCTGCAGAAGTGAGGTTGCAGCTGCAATCACGGTTCCAGAGTGGCCAGTCCTTTGATTTGGGGATCAGTCCTTGAAAACTGACATATTCCTGCCCATTTTAGGTATGCCAGTATCTACACAAAGGTCTAGTCTAATGGTAGAGAGGAGACATGAAAATGGGAGGATTCTTTGGCTTGTTCCTTCCCAAATACCTCTGATCTCTTTGGAGTACGTGTATCTTGGGCTGCTTAATGCTACTCTGCCACTTCAGTGCTGCACGTTCTGGATGTTCAAAATTCAGGATTCACAGACACCTTCCAAATGCATGAGATAAATGCAGGAGACTATCAAATCGTTGAAAACCCAGTTCTTCCTCCCAGCTCCTACTATATTATTGGCTTCATTTTTTATTTGTCTTCCTATTTTTCAAGCTTCAAAATTTCTTCTTCAGCCATAAGAAAAATAGAATCATTCTTGAAAAATGAAAATAAAACTGACGTATAGGCACCAGACCCAAGGAGACTCAACTTTAGGTAAATCAGTAAATTTCTCAAGCCTCAATAAAACAGCAACAGTTGGCAGCCTGAGTGCTAACCACAAAACCTTATTTATTTTCTGTTATTTCCTTTTTATGCATGTGTCCAGAAAGCAACACAGCATGCTTAAGCAGTGAAAAATCCATGACTCTCCAGAACCCTCAGTGCAAGCCATAGTAATCCCATTTTCTAATATGCAGCTGTAGAGAGAGCCACATCACTGACTGGATCAAGAGCCCAGCAATTTGTGTGCCTGAGTTAGAAACAGCCATATTATGCTTCTGCTGCAATCAGCAATGAGGTAGGTCAGTTTCTTAGGATGTTTTGGGTCATTCCAAACCACGTATGGATAGGGCCAAAGAACATTGCAGTCATTTTGACCAGCAAAATACAGATTTAACTCACCTTTACTCTGTCTCCATGATGCCTTGACAGTGTATTTGCTATCATATTTTAAAGCATATGCTTTTTTCCTAGCATGAACAGAATTGAAGGAAGTTTTGTCTTCTCAGTTCTTCCTTGAACTTGTGCATAAGCATGCATTTCCTCTGGAAGAGAGAAGATATTAGAAGCTCATTTTATGCTCCCTCTGCTTTGGAGACATGAGGACTTTTAAAGTTTCACATGTTGAAAGGTGATGTGTCGATGGTAGAAAATGTCACATCCCTTGACATTTGAATAAGCTAATGGTCGCTTCCCTAGGGCTCTCTAGCATTGGAAAAACCCCAGGAATTCTGACATTCAACTTGCTAGAAATGGAATTACAGATGGTTGCTGAACTGGTTTCAGTATGAAAATTGAGGGCAGGGAGTAAGGAGAATAGCACAACAGCTCTTTATTTCCTGCTAATAAAGTAGAAGTCAGCTCCAAACACTATTTAACACAGAAGTCT
Organism: Daphoenositta chrysoptera; assembly: GCA_013397915.1. Taxonomy (NCBI): domain Eukaryota; kingdom Metazoa; phylum Chordata; class Aves; order Passeriformes; genus Daphoenositta; species Daphoenositta chrysoptera. The sequence goes on along the minus strand of VZRO01003958.1, from coordinate 75,492 downwards.
CATAGGACGTAGAATGGAAGAATCCTCCTTCCCTTTCACCCAAAAAATACTAAAGTAAAACAATTTTGGAGGTAAATTGATTGAGGAAAGGATATATTTTATTTGGTAAGCAGGGACAGCTGGAATGTGCTGTACCATATCTACATAATTTAATCAGTCTTTCTTCTGGGGAAACAAGTAACAATTTATTTGAGCGATGACCAGTTTCCAAGAGAAGAGTTTGAAGTAGTTAAACATATAATTTCTAATTGTTTATAGAAATTTTGCTGCAGTTTCTCTTCCTGGGGTACCCAAAGGCTGTTGACAAAACCATGTAAACTGCTGTATCTCACTGCAAGTAGGACTGTACTGGGCTTATTCTTGTGGGATTAATTTTGTTTCCTTCAGTTTCCACAAATCTTCCAGGTAAGCCCCTGACCTCCAACCTCTAATGCCTGTCTTTGTAAGGGAGAAAAAGAAAAAAAGACTTGCTCTATAATACCTTGTTATAAAATGTTCATGTCATTTTGAAAAGCTTGTAGAAATGGTACCAGGTAAAACATCTACTTCAAGATGTCTGCTGAAAGATGTGCAGTTCTGACAGTAGTCAGATAATCTTGGCAGCAATATTAGCTCTACTGCATCTTAGGCAATAGGCACTGACTTCCCTTAGATGAAAATCATACTGCAAAATCTGTTTCTGATCATGTTACTGGGTTTTGTTGGGTTGAGAATACGGCATCAGCCTGCAGTATGCAGAGCATCTTGGCACTGCTCCAGCACAGCATGTGAAAACCATGTTTCTATAAATATGTGTTTAATCCCCATTTTCAGCAGAGAAGAAAGGCCCTCATGACCTCTCAGCACTGAAACTTAAGGGAACAGTCCTACTGCTGTTGAGGACAGTAGCAAAGTGCTACGTATTTCATGGTGACAATGTGGTCCAGGGTCTCACCTTGCTATGTACCAAGTGGCCCCAAATGTCACAAAGACAACACAGTAAAACTACCCATTAAAAGCTTTGTAGTACTTAGTTCCATCCAGCATTTATCTGGAAGGGGCTTATATTTTCCCATTTAACCTGGAGACACTGTGAATCTTTATATTGTGAGGATTCATCTTAGATAAGGATGGAGATCACAATTGATTGGGTATTCTTGTGCTTTCAATGGGCACCTTTTTCTCAGCTGCCCTGAATAAATCCTCCTAGTTTCTGGGGCACTGAGGCAAGTTAATGCTGTCGTAGTATTCCCAGATGTGAGCTGCCAACCTTTGTTTTGCACTGTCAAGTCTGTCTAAGATCATTAGTTTAAATTCCAATTAAAAAAAAAAAAAAGAAGAAGTTGGTCCTTCCTTCAATCTTTTTTTTTTTTTTTTTTTTTTTTTAAATCCAAAGGTAAATGTGAATTGTGTGCATGGGCTGTGTAATTGAAATCTCTTGACTGAAGAACTCATATTGTAGACAGAAATGATCGTTTTGTGGTGAAATGAATGGGTAAATACCCAGGAGACCCGCTGTCTATTCCTGGTTCAGCAACAGATGTCAAGAATGGTTTGAGATGTGTTACTTAATATTTCTCACCAGCCTGTAATATCCTAAATCCAGGGTGGTGGTGAAAGTGTTTGAAGAGAAGCGGTTATTTAGCTCACTTGTGGCAAGCACTGTAACAATGCAAAACGTTATTGCTATTACTGAATTAATTTTGATATGTTGTTCCAAAGTAAGCCTGTGCAGAAGGAAATTATGTCGTGAACTGGAAAGAGCATATGGGCATTTCCTTTTCTTAGTCACTAAATATCTGCAATGTCAAGTTCAAGTTACAAATCTTCAATTTAAATTCTGTTTCTATCTTAACACAGGGATGAAGGCTGGACATTCGCCAAAGTTTACAACCAGATGCATAAGTGCCATTGAAGGCTGTAGAAAATTACTAGGTGCTAAATAGATTTATAAAAATGTTAAAACTCATTAAGGAGTTCACTGACCTCCTTATCTTTAAGGTTATCCACCAAATATCTGGGACATGTTAAAAATGAGCCCAGAGTCTCAGCTGTGGGAGATGTGCTGTTGAACAGTGAGAGTCAGAGGGGAAAGATTAAGAACCAGAGGGGGAAGATTGTAGAACTTCCTTAGATTTCCTCGGGGGAGGAATGTAACCACAGTGGTGATTTGCCAGGTGTGTCTTAGCTGTGCCTGGCACTTCAGGACTTTCTGTCCTATGCAAACAGACCCCTGGTAAGACATGAGCTGAACATGAGGAACTTCAATCTTCTTCCCTCTCCTTGTGCTCCTTCTTTCATCATGTGTTCCCCTCTCAATGTCTTTTCCATGCCAGGTGCCAGGAGCTTCTTTCAGTTTCTGCCACTCATACAAGCCTGAGATCTCTTTTTGTGGGTGTTATCAAAAACCTGCACTGGGGGCTGAGTGTATTTATTTCCATGAATTCCTTCTTTTTTTCTCTCTTCTTCCAGTTCCTTAAGCAATGCCTTGTTAGGCAGAAGGTTACCAATTCCAGGACTCTGGGAATTTGTCTTTTGGAAACATTGGTAGTGTTGTGATAAATTTATGGAACACAACTTTGACTCCATGCAAAAACATGTTTTTGGCCATTCATGGGAAGACATTATTGCAGTTTAAAATACTTTAGTATATCATACACAATTTTGAAAACTGGTATGAAAAGGAACCAGAGTTATCTTGCAAAGACCACAAAATCCACTCTTACTTTAAAAATCACCAGTGGCAGAGAGCCTGTATAGCCAAAGCTGAGTTGTATGAACACAACTTTCCTTGCTAATGAAAACACAGTCCCTGAGTTTGAAGTCTTCTACCTAAACATTTCAGCCAGAGGTGGTTATTCTGACCGTCTATGGCACTGAGAGGGTGTTATCAGTGTTTTGTGCATGCACATGTAAGCAAGGAACAGCTCTTTGATGTTGTGATCACACTGCTGTGCTTACAGACAGTCCAGGTTTCCTTTAACTGGAATCCCCTTCTAATAAGTAGACAATTTTCAGATCTAAAAGAATTACCAGCCTGATCACTTAACAAATCATAGTAATTTTCTGGTCCAGTCAGATTTTTCAGCTGTTTTTTAGATAATCTTTAGTTCTTAACTGTGACATAGTGAATCTAAACATCCAGAAGCATTTTATGATTCAGTAAGGGAAAGGATTTTTGTTTGTTTCTTTGTTTGTTTTAAATAAAATCAACAGTTTTGATGCCGTTTGCAAATGATTGTGTCTGGAACTGATTGAAAATTTGCAGTTAGGAAAATCTTTGCAGGAAATCAAGTTTTAGTGAAGCAGATATTTTTATGAGTGTTATATGCTTTCCATAAAAATCACGCATGTGTTGTGGTAAGGACTGTGAGCCATTGAAAAGAAATCCTGAAACACTGTGGATCTAATTGGTTTTTCAGTTCCAACATCTCCTGTCCTCCGGTGTGTACCATGGGCCTGCACTTGGCTGCTTTCCCTGATACACAAGAGGATCATTTTACTCTTACTGAGACAACTTTTCTTCCCTTTAAAAAAAATACAATGGCAATCAGAATTCAGAGAGAGAGTTTTTTGAGTAGTTCTGCTGCTAAAGAAGCATGGGAAGCTGAGGGAGGTGGACAAACCCATGCAGAGGGTGTCCAGGGTTTGATTTCCAGAGCCTTGCTGGGCACCCGCATGCAAAACACAGTCAGTGGAGTGAGACCAGCTGTCTCCGGTGCTTCTGTCTTCCCACTGTGCTTTAAGTGGCACCTCGTGGCTCTTGATATTCCTCACACACTTAAGCTGCTGACAGGCAGCGAATTCCTTGCCTGGAGTGTAGTTATGTGGGGACTGAACTCAGAGGCAGCAGTGGAGACTACCCAGATGAGAGACAAGTGGAAAGCACTGGAGGGTGGCATGAGAGGGACAGCTGAGGTTTTGGTTCATCCTGGTGCTTAAGCACCTCTCTGATAATGACAGTGTGAGGACCAGGAGACCTTCATGTGTTAGAATATAGTACTCAATGGAAGGTTTAACACAAAGCCAATCAAGAAAAATCGTGGTGGTATATTGAATATATTGCATATACTATTTTCTATAAGTTATGTGTATGTCTTCTGTTTGCAATTTCAATATGGACTTCCCTTTATCCCATAATTGTTCATGTCCCCTCCAATCCCACATATGGTTTGCAGTAAAATTTAGAGTTTCTCTTTCTAGGGCACCTTTCCCCCTCTAGCCATGCTCTCTGTGCATATGGCTCTGGACTGAGCGATGCATCTGTTACTCTAATGCTTCATTTCAATTCATTATTTTCCTCGTCATATTCTGCATTATGCAGCTCCAGTTTTTTGTTGTCCCTTATATTACTTTCCACACATCTAGAAAGCAGAACTGCAGCTTTTTTCTCCCTCTCATTTAAATATAAAGTGATAAATAAATAAATAAACACATACAGAAATACATAAATTAAAGTGCTTGGGAATCAAAGTTGGCCTCTGAAATGTTTTCCCACTTAAACTTTTTTCCAGCTTGAGTATAAAAGGTCCACTTGTGGCTCCTTTTTGTGTGTTTATTGCTTTGTGCAGCCAGATTTTGATAGAACCAGAACCAGCAAGTTCTCCTGCAATATTCATTAGACATTAACCTCACAAGGAGAACCCTTCTGAATATGTACTTGAAGCTGAAAGGCTCCAATGGCTATTGCAATCCTTTTGTTTGTTTTTAACTGGGGCACTGACATAGTTGAGAGGTTTCAGCATTTAGCTTGGTTGGGAAACATTTTCTCTTGTTTACTTTGGAGGAGTAATAGGTTTCTTTCCTAGTGCTAAGAACATAGTTGCTATGTCTCTGCTGCATTTGCAGAGATTAGGAGATTTGATGGTTTTATTTTGAGAATGCTGGTCCAAATATCCATCCCAATGAGAACCAGTTGCTGCAAATGAAGGCCCAGTACACCACCACAGATAACTTGATAAGCAGCTTATGTTTTTGCCCTTTGCAAAAGGAAGTTGTAGCATATGCATACCTGCATTTTTTAAATGTTTCTTTGAGCTGGAAGTTTGGTTTTTTTCACTGTATGAACAGCCTTATCTTGTTCATTTAGTGCTGTTTGCATGTAGTTAATATACCCTGCTGCTGAAGGACGTTAAAGATAAAAGGTACTACGTTTGTTTTGGTGTTAGAAATTCACAAGTTTTGCGTGGGTTGGTTTTGTTGTTGGGATGTTTTGGGGTTTTTTTTGGTTTGGTTTGCTTTTAGTACCTAGGAACAGGAAAAAGAGAAGTCATATTAAAAATAATACAAGTTTCCACACATTTTATGAATAACACAGTTGAAGAAGAAATTACTAACTACCAGACATGCAATAAACCTAAGACTTTCTTATGGTATTCAGTATTCTTCATCTCGAGTGACCAGTGACCTCCACGTGCTAACAGATGTATTTAAATTGCACATGTAGCCTCTTTTTTCACCAGTGAGGGGAAGCGTCTTAAATATTTGACAATGGTGTTTAATATCAGAGAAGGATGTTTTAAATAAAAACCACAATTGGTTAAGTAGGAATATAATCCAACATTAAGATGGAAGCTGCATTCTTACATAAAGTGTTCAGGGATCTTCAGTTACAATTGCCAGAACTATCATTTTATTTCATATATGAAGAACAGATGTATCGTATCTTGCTTCCTCCTCTCCTGGTGATATTAAGTTTATCTTAGAAATGCAAAGAAGACCAAATCACACACAATTTCACAGGTGATGAAACAAAAGCACAAAGATTGTCCTGCTTTCTCTCTCTATCCATCTATCTCTCAGCATCATTTATACCTCTGTAAGCCATGTGTCTAACCTGGCTGTCCTGATTTAAAGCTCTCTTGCACTAAGTCACTTTGTTTTGACATACAGAAGGCACAAGGCAGAGTAGAATACAACTTTTCTTCCCCCAAATCACACAGATCTCAGGAGAAAACAATTTAAATAACCCAATTTAAATAATTGAAATAACCCAAATCTCTGGCCTCCAAGCTCAGGCGCAAGAGCACCTTTCCTTCCTTCTGAAAGATCCAGATGCCTAAACGCCCATGAAGGATCAGGTAAGTGGCACCTTCACCTGATGTAACCTGGCAGCTAATGTAAATAAATAAGAAAGAACAAACTCTTCTCCCAGTTTGAAACTCTCCTTTAAAGTCCTACATAAGTGGGAATATGTATTGTAAGTGCAAATAAGAGACTTAATGTGATTTCCTGGTCCTCTCTGCAGATATAAGTGCAAAGGAGTAAAGGAGAAGCTTAAGCTGCTGAAAAATTCAAGGAGTTCCTGAGCATTCAGATATTTCCCTTTTGTAGGAAGGGAAAGAAGCCATAAGCCTTTCAGAGCCGTGGTGAGAAATAATGGCTTGGTCTTTGTCAGCTCCTGTATGAAAGGTGCCATGGAGAAGATCAGTGGAAGAAACCTGGAGCTGAGAGAAGGTGTTACTTTCCGTTTATCATAGTTAATGAGGAGACAGATGGGAAAGAGAAGGCATTTTCTGTGGGCTGATTAAAACTTGTTTTTGCAGAGGTAAAGAGATTTCCTTCTCCCTCTCTCCCATCCCCCAATATCTGTGGCTGTAATTCATAAGGCTGTGGTGATTTAGGGCTGATCTCTGTCTCAAGAGCAGCTCAAACCCGTCTCTCAGATCAGAGAAGCTGCTGTGCTGTGTGCATGTATGTGTATGCATATGTGCAGTGTGAAATCCAAATTTAAATCAAGTTCACTTCATCCCATCTGTGCCCTTAACTTACTTGGATGCTCTTCAAAACCTGCAAAAATGAATGCCTTGAACGAAGTTTGAAGTATCAGAGTAATTGGCTCTTTTTCAACCTGCAGGACACCCCCTTCCACAGAAATGGTCCCCAGAGTTTCAGCCCTGTGGGTCACCACTGTCCCCACGTGAGAGGACTGCGATGTGGCCAACCTCTCCAGCTATCTGGGATGGCTTTTGCCACCAGCTGCTGCCTGTGCAAAGAAGGAGGATAGAAGCACCACGCTGCTTGAAAGCTGCTGCATCTGCTGCCAGCGTGCCCTCTGCTCAGTGCTCCCCGAGGCATCTCTCTGAGTCACGCTTCCACCCCGACATGTGCAGGGCTCTCCTTCGGAGAAGTGCAGAACAGCAATATTTACGCACAGATCTTTTAATTTTAACATGAGGAAGCTGGGTTTTCTCTTCTTCATGGAAGGCTGCAAACACGAATGATATCCAAAGGTGCACCAACACATCCGCAGTGTGCAAACATGCGTGTGGATCTCCGAATGTTGGGTTCTTTCCTGTGAAAAGCTGCTCCTGAGTCAAGCAATTTATCTGTTTAACTGTGGAGGTAATGAGGTGCCAAAGACTGTCCCGTCTACAAGAGCTCCTTTGCAGATAGATGGGAGGTTGGTTTTTTTTTCAGCTTGCAGACAGGAGTTAGTGGCCATCATCCTGTTCTGAGATCCTGTGTTCTGCGGCACAGGATGCCAGAAGTCACAAAGTGGGAAAGAGGCTCCAGGGCTGTATTTCTTCTCTGTGGGGAGAAATAAAGGGAAGAACATGAGGAGCATGGCAGTTCCTCAGCCCAGCTTTGGCAGGACTTCACATGTATGCTCTGTTTGGCTGTGGCTGCATGTGCCTGCAAGGATTCACAGGCACGATTTAGCTCCCTTCCTCTGAAAATCTTTTTCAATCAAAAAAACCAATATTTTTTTTCCTTTGGGTATTGCATTTTATATGATGTTGCTACCAATGCCAGATGACAACATTCCCCCCACCACTGTGGAATGAAATGAAGGAGAAAATGTGGAGACAAAAGGAAAAATTTTTTTGATTTGGAAGCATTTGTTTATGATTCCCCCTTTGGTTTCAGGCTGGAATGATTTTATTTCTTCACTGCTTTGTATATAGCTAGGTATAGAGAGACCACACCAGGCAGTCCAAGTGCCTGGGATGCCATAATTTGACAAGGCAAAATTGCAGACATGCTATTAGCATTCATCATTATCAAAGAGATGGTGGAAGAGAAATTGTCTTACTCTGACTATATGAATATATCTATTTCACAGTTTTTTCAAAGGCAGATACGATGCAATCACTTGTGAGGCTGGATTTTTAAGTTTTCCTGCCACTCCGCTCTATTTTTATCTGTCGCTTGAGACATCTTGTCCCTGGAAAAATCAAAAGAATTTTAAGATGAAAAAAAAATTCTCGTTCACTTTTGAAATGGCCTCATATCTTAGTGTCAGTGGGGATGTTGCATCACTGGTGAATTCAGCATTTAACATACACATGGTTGCTTGCCCCGGGGAGGTGGGAGAGAGAACAAGTTATTTCATCTGATACCATCAAGCAATGATTTATGGCCTACTATCTTTTTCCTGACATTTATCTAGAGTTTTCATTGTTCATAACCTTACAAAATGCCTATCGGGTTTCTCTTGCTCTTCTATGGGGACAGCAGAATTTTAAATAGGAGCACAATTAAATGGAAAGCTGAATTGTAGCCAGCAGGATGTTCACAATAATCCAGTACACTGGGGCGCTGTGCAGGATTGATCTGGTGTTTCACTGGGGGGTGACTTTAAGCCAGGCTTCTTCATAAAGTTGCAGGTTTTCCATTGAAACCTCCCTTCCACTATAGTGGTGAGTTGTGCCAGGCTCTAAGTTGATATAATTAGTTCTTATGCAAAACAGAAGTTTGATATGAGAAAAAAAATCTGTCTGGATTGTCATTTATCTTTGTTAATGACTGAGCTCTGATGTCTGTGAAAATTCCCACTTGTTTGTCACCACTTAAAAAAAAAGTTAACTAAGAACACTAAGAACATGGCCCTCTTAGATTTAAAAACAATTACTGGCTGCAGAGAGAAAAGGAGTAAGAAATTAATCCATGTGAAGATGTGTAAAAGTAGATGGTTTCACAAGCAACTTACTTTCTACCTGAAAACAGAGAAGCTGCCAAGAAATAAATTTCCTGATGCAAACTTAGTTAACTTTTCTACATAAAGACACTAAACTCACCTACACACATTAGAACTTCCAAATTTTCTATATTTATTTCAAAAATGTTGGCATACCCAGTAAAGGGAGAAAAGTACTACATATCATTCAGTGCAAATCACACCTAGGGAACTATCTGTTTGTTTTTTCCAATGTAATAAACCAAACAAAAGGTAGGGCATTCTCGTTTATTTTTCAGCCTCTGAGGTACAGTTTGGGAGATTAGTGTGCTTAAAAAGATGGGCCTTTGTCTTTACAGAGATGCAGTGTATAAATTGAGTTTTGCCATATATTTGGGGCAGAGGAAAAGTAAGATGGGGAAAAGTTCCCCAGTTCAGATTTAGACCTCTCCAATGGAGTTGTCTGTGTGAGAAGCAGTTAGTCTTGAATCCCTGTGTGTTGAAAGAAGAGGAGCAAGAACCTCTAGAGTGCAATTCATCTCTTTCTCAGGTGGATGGCTAAAACAGATGATAGGAAACATGCCGTAGCAGAGGCAATTTCTGCCCCACTTCCACAGGGCTCTTGATCTGTGACCAAAGATCCATCCACCCACCCATCCATCCATCCATCCATCCATCCGTCCATCCATGCCATCCTTTAGCACATGACTTTATGACTTCAGCATAGGATAAGTGTCTATTGAGTCAGATGTCAGAACTGCTCATGGGTGTTTAGTCATGAGACCAATGGCCACAGCAGGGACCTGCCAGGTCTGTCTCAGGTGCTGAAATCAGAACAGCAGAGGACTAGGAGGGAGATGAATTGCATCTGTGTGCTTTGGGGAGAAAGTCTTAGTTTCAAAGGAAGCAGCTATCTTCTATCTTATTTCTTGTAGGTGCAGATCCACTGAATCAGGATGAAGACAGAGGTGAATTTGGCTTCCTTTTTGAAAAAAAAATATTATATGAGTTTTCCCTGGATTATTTTTAAAATAAATAAATAAAATAAAATAAATTGATGACAGTACATGACCTTGTTCTGTTCCTTGGTGCTGTTGGAATAGAAAATCATTTATGTTCTTTCCATGCTGAGAGTTCACTCAAGACTTTAAATTGCCATTGTCATCTAAGACTTAGAAATTAGGAGAATATCCATCTAAAGGTGCCAAAAAAGCAGGAGGGAGATAGGATCCTAAATCCTTTTCTTTCAGTGGCAGCTAAGGAAAAAGAGAGTTCAAAAAATGGGCCATAGACACATCATAGAGTCTCTTGCAATTTCATCTGAGTACAAAAAAAAAAAGAAAAAAGTGATTTTCAATGACAAGCTCAGATACAGGGTTAGTACATTTCATTATATGGGATCTAATCAGTCAAATGGCCAAGGTTATAGTGCTGTGATTAATCACCTCACTTGCTGCTGGGTGCTCCTGTCTCTGCCTAGAGCTGATACAGATCAGCAGCCCCTGATATTCAGCCACAACTCCCAAGATTCACTTAGGGTTCTCAAACATCCAGCAGTTTTGGGCAAGAAAAGCAGCATGGACATCTGTCAGGTTTTATTTGGGAACAAATCATTGGCATGTCAACTGGGATGTACCATGGCATGGGGAATTCAAAGATTAGAAGCCTTTTGTAGACATCAAGCCTGTTTGTGTACACCTCTGGCAACCCCTGTTTCTCCTGCCCAGGTTTGTGAATGGTCTTATCTGTCAGTGTTCTCTAAAAGATAAAATGATCTCAGCCTTGTGGTGCCAAACCCTCTGGAGAGGAGGTGCCATATATAAGCTCCTCTAGTACCATTTAAGCTCAATATTAATTGATGCTGATCCCATCATATGCCTGGGGTTCAAGGCAGGTGTTTCTTATCCTGTGAATGCATAGCAAATATATAAAATTAGTGCATGGATCAAAATGGACCATCTTGACTAAATTCTTACACATTGCTCTAAGAAGTGGCCAGATGCATGTCCATCACATAACCAAAACTGATCTCTCATGTGTCAGGACGGGACTGGGTCAGGCCCTGTGAGAGGAAGTGCAGCAGTTCTTGTGCATGTGGTCCTATGCCCACAAGCACTGCTGTGTGCCCTGGTGGATGGAGGGATGGGTGGATGGATGGATGGATGGAAGGATGTACGCACTCCATATGTTGAGCTCTTAGCAACATGTGCCGTGGAACACTTTGGAGGAATGGAGGAATCTGCAGGGATTTGAAGAGGAGTTGAAGAGACTCTGCAGAGCCCTCAGGAAACAGAATGATGAGGACCAGGCTGAAGCCTGCCTAAGTAATTAATCTGTTTTGCAGCTCAGTCCCAGGTACATACAAGAAGCTGATTAAAAAGAAGGCAGCTGGCCTTGGCTCTGGGCAGATGGTTTGGCTCTGGGAATTTTGTGGTGGTACTACTGGAGGCTGCAACACTGCTTGAGAGTGAAAATTCAAGATGTTGAAGTCCTGGAATGAAGTAGAGAGGTATTTCTGAAATTACTTTGGCAACTGAGTCGGTTGTTGATTGATACTTCAGATACCCAGGGAAAGACCTGCATGAGTAGTTGGCGACATGACATAAATCCAAGGACTAGCTATCTACAGATCTGGAAATATGTCATGAGTCTTTACTTTTCTTCTTTTTCCCTATTTTAACTCAGAACAATTGATGATCGTATTAGAAATCCTGTTAGAGGCTTGGCTTTACTCATGTTCCTGAGACTTGACAAATTGCTTTACACAGGCTATGGAAACTGCAATATCTCAGTCCCCAAACAGGCTGTAAAATTTCGGGGAGTTAAGGCCAGAACTGGCCTGTTCATAATCTAACCTGACCTCTGCTATACTTATCCCAAGCTAATAAGCTTCATCCAGTTTCCACCGCACAGTCCCAGTAACTTGGCTTAGAATAAAGCAGTTATTTCTGGTCTGGAGGTGAATGACTGCTGAGTTAAACTGTGTATGATCAAGATTTTCTCTTTTCTCAGTCACTATGCAATGCTGACATATTTTGCTTCATTCCAAAATGGAATGAAAGCTATGTGTTTGTTTAAATAATATCCATAAAATTTCTTTTTAAAAAAGACCACCCCAGCTATCCCAAGCTTCAAGCAAAAGATTTAATATAAAGAAAACTGAAAGGATTTGTTTTGATAACAAAATATAAAGCATTCCATTTTTAAAAACTTTCTTCACTTGCCTAATGTATAATACTGAAATTAAATGGGGAAACAAAATATCATTGAAGGTCAAAATATTCTGTTCCATTTTTAAAGTGAAGTCACACCAAAATCAAGATGTAACATTTAGATGCAGACAAATATAACATTGAAGTCTTTTAAATCTAGGTGCCAAAGATAATTAGCTGGCCTCCTGCTGAACTTGTAGTTTTGGGGTAAGAGAAGATGAGTCAGAGATCAGGAGAACCTGCTTTTCTATGCAATATAGGTAAAGCTGCAGTGGAAATTACATAGATAAGTTGGCCCAAACCTGGCTGCTCCGATTACTCGCCTTAATGGTATTTTTGGATAGTAACCCAATAACTGGAAAACCCTTCATCAGTCCATCTGCTGAGCTCTCACATGAGTAGTTCTCAGAAGCACAGGAGCCTGTGGTCATTTGGCATATTAAATATGTAGGTGGCAAATTTCCACAGGATTTTATTGTGTGATGCTTTTCCTTTCCCAATTAATGTGATTTCCTTATAGGTCAGAACAAGGGGTCACTTAGTGGTTAACAATGATAGTGATCTAGATATATCCAACACATTGCTGTTTGATCTGTGGCCTAGTCCCTGTTGCTCTTCTCAGCCTGTTGGCTCAGCCAAAATGGTGAAACTGTCCCATGGCAGGGAGCTCAAGATTTAGGGCCTGTCTCCAAGACAAGTGCTGCTGACAGGATCTCATACCTTCCTTGGTGAGCTGCAGATTATTAACCATAAGTGTCATGCAAGGAAACTGCATTCCCCATCCTTTATCAATCAAAATGTAGCAGGTTATATAGCATCAGAGACATCAGAAACACCACAAGTGTTTCCAAGAAAGGTGCACTTTTTAAAAGAATTTACATGTTACCTAGAAAATGGAGGCCATACCTTTATACTTAGCTTTTACAAAGTAAATCTCAACATTATTAGCAACCAGACAAGAAGTGTCATCATAAGCCAGGGTTTTCTTTGAATTTCATCTTTCTTGAGGGTTGTACTAAGTTATTCTTTAAAGGGGTACATCTCACACCAGGAATCCTCTCTGAAAAGGCACCCCAGGAAGTTCTGCTGCTTTGTTTCTTGCTGGAATATTGGAATTTATGCAAATTGGACACTTTATTTCCCACAAATCTGCATTTAATATTCCAGCTGTCACTTAATTCAGTTCTGACTGCAAAGGAAGTCAGTCCTGAATAGCATCTGAAGATGCCTGGTGTGTGTTTCATATGAAACCATTGTAGGTACTTTAATGATTTTTCAAAGAATTAAATATAGTAAACTGGCTGGCCATGAGTGTTGGTCAGTCTGGAGAGCCAATGTTTCACTGAGAGCCAGCAGAAATGAACAAAAAAAGGGCATTTTCAAAAAATGTGCCTGTGCTTTATTCCAGAGAACACCTGTGCACTATGTCTAAGTTGAAATATTTTTTTACTGTATGAACAAAACCAACAAATGCTGTTGGGAGAATTCCCCTTTCGTACAGGTGGCTCTGCTGCTCTGCTGCTGCCCTTGGATTTAGAGTCTTATCCAGAATTAGGCTGTAAACTGCTAATCAGAAACATAGCCCTATGAACACTGATCTGGGCAAATTTGGGTGGAAGAATCATGACCTACTTCCTTGGGTCCTTGATGTGTGTTTTTGACCAGTAATTAGACCAGCACAGAGTGTTTCCCTCTGTGTGGTGATGCAGTTCTGCGGCCAGGGTAGTGATGGGTGAGATTAGACCTGCTGTCCTGCCAGTCCCAGCTGTTCTCCTGGCCTTGGGGAAACCCAAGCACCCAGAGCATCTTGAGACCGCTGTTCACAAGGAGGATGAAGCCCTGTCTAAGAAGTGCCTGCCTCTCTGTAGGGTCTATATAAGGAGTATAGGCTGTGTAGTCAAAGGTTTCATTTCTGATTGGGCTGGTTAGAAAGGGGCTTGAATTCCGAGTATATGCCTGACAACGGTGTTCTCTGGGGCCCTTCACTTACACCCCAATCCTCTAAATAATTTGGACTAGGAACCACCAAAGGAATAGCTGGATAAATACCAGTGCGCTATTTGCTGATGCAGTTTGCTTTTTAAGTTGAATTCCCTCCAATGAAACCTTATTCCTTTTGTTGTGATAAAGTATCATATTGCTGGACACATCCATACAGATAATTTTCAAATTGTCAATATGACATGAGTATTTCCTGTAGGAAGTAAGTGTAAATTAAACTGTTCTAAGTAAAGGAAATCCATTCCCCTACATGAGCTCAGTGCAGAACATATTCACTTCTGACTTTCCATTTATGGTAGCTCCTGAGTTTTTGAAAGCTTGTCATATATAGGTCACAGAATAATTTATGAGACTGAGAATATAATTTTTCCATGTAGAAATTTAAAGCACTATCACAGGCTTTTACCACCTTAGTAATACTAATTCAGAGAGTAGAGAGCTCACATTTCTGAATTTTAATATGAGGGCCCTGCCTACTATGTGAAGCAAGGCCTCAGGTGGTGCATGGTGACATATGAACCATTTATTGATCTTCCCTAATGGGATGAATTTTGCCTATCAGAATTAGTGAAGAGCAATCCAAATTTTAACTCAGTGTCTCATCTGTGCACCTAATTTTAATTTCATTATTATCAGCAGTTCGGAATCTGACTTGGTTTGATATTAACAACAAGTATTTGTATAGGAGTCTCCCTAATTAAACTGAAATGTCAACTTTATGCCTGTATGTGATTTTATTTTCTAATTTAAAGTTCTGTTCTACAGGAAGTGCTTTAATTTAAATAAATCTCTTGGTGGATATTTATTTATGTTGTGAATTTCAGGTAAGTGATTGTCTTTGAAATAAACAAGCCATGCAATGGAACTATATTGTCTCAAATGTATGAAATGGAAGTTGGAGTGTTGCAGAACTGCAGACAAGGGGTGTCTCTAGTCCTGACCAAAGGGCAGCTCTCCAGATGGGCTGCTGCAGACTCCATAGCTCCACAGGCTATGCGGCTGGGGATTTTTGGGCTTCCTTGCTTTGCTGCTGAGAAACTGCAGAGATTAGATAGGGAGCCCATGGATTTCTCTTTTGCAGATGATTTTTAAATATTGGAACTTTTTTTTCTGAATTTGGATAGAATTTTGACATGTCTGCATGACCCTATGAAATACTGTAACCTTTCAGCACAAAGCTCTGATAAGCACACACTTAACTGTTTTTTGAATCAGGACTACACAGGGAAAGGCTGAAAGAGTTGGGACAGCTCAGCCTGGAGAAGAAAAGTGCAGAGGAATTTTATCTGTAAGTATTTGATGAAGGAGATTAAAAGACAGAGTTGGACTTTTCTCGGCAGTGTCCAGTGAGGGCACAAGAGGTGATGGGCCTCAACTGAAATACAGGAAATTCTGTTTAAACATGAGGAAAAAGCTTTTTCACTGTGAGAGTGGCCAAAGTCTGGCACAAGTTGCCCAGAGAAGTTATTTAGACCATTTGAATTATCAAAAGAGACAGCTGGACACAACCCTGAGCAGCCTTTCTCTTACTCTGCTTTAACCAGGGAAATGAACTAGTTGATCTCCAGAGGTGACTTCCCACTTCCATGATTCTGTGATGCTGTGAAACTTCAGGGAATCTTAGTCCCTCCTCACCTATCCCCAGGTGAGGTTGCTGCAGGAAGGGGACTTTTTAACCTGGGAGCTGATGTTCGGCCTTCACAGTCATTCCAGCATGATGCAGACAATGCAGTGTCGTTGCTTTCATGATGATTTTGAAGTGGGGATCTGTCCCTTAAACATTAGATCTCCTTTTCACTGGGGGATATTCTGAAATCCTCAACGGTTCTGCATTAAAAGAGAACAAATAGTTGAAATACTGGCCCCAGACAGGTCAGTGGCAAAATTCCCAGCAACTTTAACAGATCCGAGAATCCACTGAAGTGGAGGTACTTGTAACAGCAATGCATCTATGTTATGTCTGAATCTTGTTTACAGCCTTCTGGAGTATTTATCTTTGACAAACCATCTTTGCAGAGCATCTGAGTGTCTAACTGCCTTGAAGCAGAGCCATTTGCAAGTGATTACTAAGGATTGCATTTAAAAATGAAACAATGCCATCCATGGTGGGACTATATTTATAGCTATAAGAAATGCACCAGACAGTAAAAAAATTACAAACTTTTCCGTTTTTGCACAACTGAGAGACTTACATAAGCAGCTTTAGAAATCTGAAAGACAGCTCCAATATAATCCTAAAAGCTGGATTACTAGTTTTATTTTTATATATCCAATATTAATAGCTGGTTAATATTACATCTTAATAGACAGTGGGGAAGTATATATATTGAGAATTATCATCTTGAAAAATTTATCTTTGTTCTCTTGAATTTCATGCCCAGCATTATTTTACTAGGTTCTTGCACTAAGTGTTTCTGAGAAAAATACTATGGGATGTGTTAATCCACTGTTACTGGGGAGATTAGCTGTGTTTTCAAATTGGAAGTTTAGAGATGCAGGATTTGCATATATATGACCACTGCATGCACAGTGATACTGCACATGGGCATTTATCACAAACAGTTCAATGCAGTGGAAAATCCTGTCTTAACTGGGAGCATCCTTTGGTTCAGGGTCTTCAGGGCCTAAAAGTGGGGTGCTTAATGCATGTCAAGAGCTGAAAAGTTGTCCCGGAAATACCTAACCGGAGCATAACCCAATTGTACTCTACACTGATGTCAAACATTTGCAAGACAAAGCTACAAAGAGGATCCTTATCTGAAAAACAGCAAAATTAAGTTGTTTTCTTATCTTTTCATTTTGTGACTGCTTATTACCGAAAGTTTATTAGGAAATATTTAAGAATAATTGGCATTAGAATAGGTATATATAAAAAAAACCCCATAAAAGGTGAAGATCAGAAGCAGTGGAAGTTTAGTCACAATATTTGTTTCTTGTTCAACACAGTGAGACCATCTGTGGCCTCACAGAGCAGCCGCAGTGGGCTGTGTCTGCAGCCCCAGGGCAGTCTGTCCCCTTGCCCCTGCAGCTCCTCCAGCCTGGGCAGAGCAGGCAAGCCCCTTCCTCTCGCTTGTCTGGGTCATTTCAGCTACAGAAAGAGGCTGAATCACAAGCAGAATCAGGTGCTTCCTGTTCCACTTTCAGACATGTGATGTTTAGAAAATTTTAAATTAAATTATTTGTTTGCACAATGTTCGGAGAATCAATCCTGTGTTAGAAAATTATTAGCCTTTTCCTTTCTGTGTTTCCCATCTCCTTGGGAAGTGTTCATAATGCTCTCTCTGGGGTTTGGAGTGGTAGGAGATATATTATGATAGATATTTTCTTGAGCAAGATATCAAACATCCATAACTATTCTTCACAGATATTAGATGTAGCCATTTCCAAAGAACAAAGCAGAGGATTAATTTCCTAGCTAAATTGCTTGCTTTTTAATATGTTCTACCATATTTTTCAAATCCAAATTTTAAAAACAGCCTGCAATCCACCCATGCTCTCTAAGTAATATCTGTAATGTTGTTCCTTACAAATAGTGACAATGCCAGCAGTTGTTCCTTGGCTGTATTCCCAGCAAGTATAATTTAACAGGTGAGAAATAAAGTATGTGAGTGAGATAACAGTGTGATACTCTAAATTTAGATGATATTGAGGGGTTTTTTGTAAATTGTAATTATTCTTTCTGTTTTTTCTCAGTAGGCATGGAAAGTCTCAGTATCATCTTTATTAAAAATGAAGAAGGTTCTGGAGTTTGACTGAAAAAGAAAGTTCTATATTTTTGCAAGTTGTTATAAATCACAGAGTAACTTTTGTTTTGCTTTGTTTGTTTCACAGCCTTCTTATTAAAGACAATTGTTTTGGAGCTAGTGTTAAGAAAGATAGCCAGGAGCCAGGGAGTTACTGTAAATTTTGCTTATAGATCGTACCTGATTAAATTCCCATTTTAGCTGACTGAAGAGTTCATTTCTGCTCTGCAAGAAGTCTGGTGGAGGGTAGTGAAGGCATTTAATTTTCTGCCTTGACTCAGCTTGGACAGATCCAAGAACACTAGGTCTATGCAGTACGTTCTGGAAAACCTTGATACCTAAATGCTTTCTTTTTACCTTTCTCTGTTTTGATGAAGTCACTGGCTGTGTGCTGGGATTCTGTGTTGAGTCTCAATTTTCTCAAGCCCTGGTAATGGTATTTCAGAAAAGAGGGATTTGGAAAAGCTCAGGGTCTGTTGTGGTGTACTGATAAATGGGCAGTTGTTTGGTTTCTACAGAGCTATACACCGAGGTCATGCATCCAGTAGGAAATCTTGTTTGGGTGCCTCTTATGCAAAGTGTCCCCAGAAGTTCAGATCATTTTCCATGAATACAAAAGGTTCCTTTTATTTGAAAAGGCACGTTTTGAGGTACAGCAGAAGATTCTGTTGTAGCTAACTGATAAGGCTAAAAGTAGATTTAGATGTGATGGATTTAGGATTCTGGAGCTGCATTCCTAAACAGGCAACAAGGCCACTTGCCATCAGGACAAAACTTGATGTTAAGACACAAAGACTTACAGTCCTACACCTTGTAGGCACTTTTGGAAGTCTTATCCGTTGACCTCATGGCCAAGAGTAATTATACCTTGTAGTTTCTTTTGGAAGTCCATTGGCTCAACAGCCAAGAGTAATTATGCAGAAACTATGATTATCAAATTTTGCCAAAATATTAGTATAGTCTGTTCATAAAGAGATAATGATCAGTGTTTTCTGAGACAACAGTCTATCTGATCTTACATAAAATGCTATCCAGTCCTGCATGTAAAATACTAATTGTCATTGTGTTGGAGAGGAAGTCAAATCTCCAATGTTTTGCATCAGTCCATCAGTTCTATTACAGTGAAAGATAGGGTGTAGCTCTTTGTGAGGTGTATCCGTTCATTTCCAAAGGCTTTTTGTTGCAGAATTGGAAATAAAAAGAGTCTCTAAAGGATTTCTCCCTAAACTTGTTTAATGTGTCTACATTTTTTTAATTTATTTGGAAGCAAGTTTTTAAAGCCAAATATTATTACTCAGTAATGGGCAACACTGAGCTTCTTTGATTAAAGATATGTTATTACTTGAAGCCTATTAAAAAAAAATTAAGCATCTCAACCTTGGATTTTGAATTGAAATATGTAATGATCCATGTATTCTGTGCTTTGAGTAGCATGTCGATCGATACGGATTTCAATACTCTTATCTTTTAATAGCTCCTTTTCTTACCTTTTGTTAGCATTTGTCATTTTGATGGTCTCCACAGCTATCTTAAAACCTAAGTACCTTCTCAAAATTTTATGTTAAGAGTATAATAATAAAACTCAAACAACAGGAAGTAATAAAACTTATATTCATGTTTTCTTTCCATTTTAACGAGCCAGAATTTGATATTTTTCTTTCACCACTATATCTTTCCTTCAGGAGTGATCCCGATGGTTTCAGTAAGAATGTTTAGAAGAGGCAAACAGAGTAGTCAGTCAATAAAATAGACTCAGAATGCATCTGTTTTGCAGTATTATGTATTCCTATTGAAAGCATCTTTAAAAATAGGAAGAGAGAAAAAGGTGTAGAAAAATTCTATGATTCTAAACTTCCCTTCACATTCATGGACAAGCTAAGGGATAACAGAGAAGTTGATCACTATGACAGTGTTTTCAGTATTAGCCATCTTTTACCTTAAAATGAAAAAAACAGTTGTTTTAGTTTCAGCATCTGAACTCTTCTTTCAATGACGGCTGCCCAGTCAGTTTAGAATATCAGCTACTATATAGTTATGCAGTTCATCACAATTACTGAAATCAGATATAAGTAGAATTATATGACTTAGCATTTCAGAATCCTTCAGATGAGTTTTCTATATACAATACCTGGTTATATGCCAGGCTGAGAAGAAGGTTGGATCAGAGATAAACTAATCTGTGGATATCTTCGCAATGCTTCTTTATTGCCTTCAACCCCAAAGAAATCAGTTTGTAGATTCTACAGTTTCATGAAAACATCTTAATTGGAGAAAGGGAAAGGACCTGAAGCTTTGAAAATACACAGATAGACACTACTGGGGATTTTGACCCTGATGCTCAGTTTCAGGGATCATTTTTGTCAGTGGCTTAAGAGAACTGTGTTGTAAGCAGCTTTCTGTAGGTGGTTCCACTTTATTAGCTGGCAGGACAATGGCATGTTTCCCTGAGAAGGAACAGAGCATATAAATCTGCCTGCTGACACTCCACAGTGTCGACTGGAAGGAAAGCAGAGTGTAACCACCTCTCCTCTGCAGTGCTGGCAATGAGGGGTTGAGATCTATGCTTTTACAGGAACTGGCTGTGAGAATATAGTGAGCTGGTTTGCTGACCTTATTTCTCTTCTCACTGAATGATCTTGTGTTATTGTAAATTTCTAAGACCATCATCTACATAATTCTGCCATAGTGTGGCTCGGTTTTGCACTTGGTTATGCAAGTCAGTACCATGTAATCATTACATGCATTAAATGCCTCATCTATTACCTCTGACAGATGTTGGACCCACCAAGAGGGTTCATCTGGACTTTGGTCTGCTACTGACTTCCATGTAAAGGTCTCCCAAAACTGGGCAGGTCAAGAAATTTTATTCAAAGCTTTTGGGGAAGAAAATGAACTCTTGTGCCTACTGAGATAACTGTTCCCTCTATACACATGCTATCATATTATTCCTCATGGCAGGAATTTTAGGCTAAGATATACTCCATGGCAAGGATTTGGGCACTTCTGGCCTCCCACCAGCTGGATAAGCTCTCCTGGCTTCTTCACAGTTCATATATTAGTGTCACAGCTCACCACAGATATGAGTTGGGAGAGGAAATATTCATATTGCTTACCACAGAGAAAGCCAAACTGTCAAAGGAAAGGTTAAACAGAATTCTACCTGAAATTGCAAACACCAGTATGCTAAGTAGCTTCAAAATAAAGTAATATGAGAGATAAGGTGTTTTATCCATGAAGGAAATATGCAATCTACTGACAGCAAGTAAAAGAGAGAAAAACAAACATTTAATATACAGAGGAATCAAAATTCCTTCTTAGAAATCACTGTCAACTTGGCTCACCTAATAGGTGAAGAAGTAATGCTGTTTAGGGACTGAGTTTCAGGAAAGGTCCTGAGGCATGTGCAGGTGAGACTTTCTGCATGAGCATGCTCACTGAAAGCAGAACAAGCGATATGAAGCTGTTTACTTTGGCGAGTTATTTGTGCACAGGTTTGTTTTCCCAGTCTTGATATTGGAAGGTGTCAGCTTCTCTCTCACTCTTCACATCTCTGTCCTGATGTTTTCCTGTCATTTTTTTGACATGACAAATGTGAGTTGCTGTGGGGACTCAGGCTCCAGCTATCTGCCTTGTTCAGCTCCCCCAAATGGCCAAGCCTGCACTGGCTGCTGTCCTGGGGATGGACATGGTGTCTCTGCTCCTCAGCAGTGCTGCCAATGGCATTGCTTCCAGGCTTGTTACCCCACTGGAAAGGAAAAGTGGAGCTGTCAGGAGTTTGTAGGCCAGAAAAATGCATAGGTTTCCTGTTGCTAAGCATGCTATGAAGAAAGAGGGGGGAATTTGTGGGTACATTTTTGGCAGTCAGCTTTAAGGTGTAAAGAAACATTTAAATATATATAGTTTCACTGAAAGTCTCCAGTCTGACTTTCAGGTGTGTGATTTGAGGATGGTGACCTTTTGGGGGTGTCAGTCTCTAACGAATCCAATACTGGGGTATAAACCCACTAATATCACTGCTATAACCAGGGAAGGGGTGGTTAAGTGACAGAGGAGTTAAAGCGGCTGCAGGCCACCTCTGTATGGACATGGATGTTCACCTGGTCCTGGGGTGGAGAAGAAGCTGAAGGGCTGGACCTGGTTCCATTGTGGCTGCAGCTGACGGCATGTGTCCTGCTGGAGCAGTGGTGAAGCTTCTCTGTAATGACCAAGAGTTTGTGCATGTTTCAGTTGTACCATTTCTATCTTCTTCATATTTTTCATCTATGGGAGTAAACAAACCAGATGTTTCTGTGTGTAAAAGTGGATCAGCTGCAGTTAAGAATGCCTTCTGCACCAATAGCTACAATTAAAAGCTGATTCTTCACATGAGTGGGAATGTCTGAGAAGTGTCACCTTTTGGGAAAATTTACAGCAGTTTATTTTATCGTTATAGATGCAAAAGACATATTGAGTGAGTTGGTGCTAAACAGAGTTATAAAACAGACAGAAACCTCATGCAAAGGGCTGGCAGCAATACCTCAAAACCCAATCTATCAGGGATCTTGAGAGCCAGGCAAGAAGATAGCACATCTAAGGACAAGCTGAACACCCCTCTCCTCTGGGTGCTCTCCTGGAGGATGTCTGCTGCTCTCTGTCCCCATGCACCAAAATCCTCCACCTGGCTCCCTTCCCACCAGCATCCCTTGCCTCCCTGAGGTGAAACAGGCTCCTGCGCAAGGCCCCCCATGTTTTCTCCCTTCTTCATTCAGTTGCAGAGTTGCCTTCCTGTGCCTAATGTCGACTGTCCTTTCCTGAAATTGCTGGAGGGTTTTTAGCTGCCGAAGCGCATGGTGCTCGGTGGAACAGGGTACCGAGCTCTGTCTGGGAAGGTCAAGCTCTCTTCCTTACTCCACAAGGGATCTCTCCACCCAGTGGTCCCATTTCCCTTGGGCTTTTGTTTCTTACCTTAGATTGATAACTCAGGGAAAAGAGTGCTTCTAAATACACAGTTATTCCAGGCCTATCCTAAAGGGTCCTTGGAGCTGTGGAAGCCTTGGCCTTCAGGAGCTACAGAAACACCTGAAACAACAGTTTTTCCAGCTGCAGCTGAAAAAAGCACAAATTACAAATACTTTTGTTAAGGTGACTGATCTTCATACTTGACAAAGAGCTGACTGGTGAGCAAGCACTCTCTCCTTGGAAGAGCTACTATCTACCAGCAGTGAGCAAAACCAGCTGTCAGCCAGCTATCAAAAATAGAGAAAAAAATAAAAAGACACTATTTTTTTACAGCACAGCCTTACACCACTCAGGGGAAAGGAGGGAAGTTATAAGTGGGATGCTGAGGTATAGAATATGTTTGGGACCCAGTAGGAAATTTCCTCTTGGTAAGACAGCTTTTTGGGGCCTGAGCTCCTGGTGAGTAGGATTCACTCTGCATTGGGTTCTCTGCATCCTGTGCTGGAAGCCAACGCAGTGCTGGCGGCTGGCTTCAAACACAGGTGATTTTCCATAGGCCATAGGAATGGAATATAAAGCTGGGGAAAACAGGGAATATCACTGAAAACTTCCTTTACTGGAATTAATCATCAGCTGATTCACTCCTTAGCTGCAGTTTGGCTAATGCCCACAGGCTTTGAAGGTGCTTATCAGGTTGAATGCTTCATGCTTTCCTATGTCTTTATCTGATCCCTTTCATTACTGTAGCTGGTTTACCTCAAAATAATAGATAATTCAGCATGGTTCAAGTAGTTTTTTCTTATTTTAACCCCCCCCTTCCCAATTAAAAATGATAACCCAGAGTAGAGTCATTATTAATTTGTGAGAAGAATCTTAAGAACTATACTTACTTCAGATATTCATTCAAAAAGCTTACAGTTAATTTTATCCAGACACCTTACATACATCATTTTTATTTCTTGTCCATCCCATTTAGTTTTTGTGACCTTCATGCAATGATTAAACCGTGTTTGGAAAGATATCACAGTGAATTGAAGTAGATGTGAAGAGCTGTGAAGAATTATGTTGCTGCATCAATCAGAACCTCTAGATTGTTAATTTTCTTTTCTTTTTTTTAAAAAATCTGGCCCATCATGACTTATCTGAGTGTTATTTGTAGGGTTTTTTATTTTATGTATCTGGTTTGGATATTTGTTTTTCATAGTTACTGTGGATAGGTAGAATGAAATTAGGCAGCCTGGGAACACTTGGGTAACACCATAGTCAGAAATAGTGATATTGATATATCTGAACACCTTGTGGGTTGCTCTTCAGTCACAGTGCCTGTCTACAGACATGGTTCATTTAAGATTGCTATAAAGCTGGAAATGTCTTAAAGATGGTTAACTAAGACAGTTTTCAGAGCAAAGAGAGACCAAATAAAAATGTATTCACTTCATCAGAACAAGGAATGAAAACCTGGAAATCCAGGGAGTTGGTTTTGGCTGAATGTCATAAATATGCAAATCATAAGACTTGGAAATAGAGGGAAGAAAGAAAGGAAATAATCCTTATGGGTCTGACTCTGACGGAGTAAGCTTCCCTTAAATTTTCTTTTTTGACTGCCAGCTCAGCCAAAGAAGCTTGTGACAAGTAGCGGAATGGATTGGTGGCAATAACTATTAATAAATGTGATAGCTGCAAAAATTTCTAATTGCCCCTGGTGTGTGTTCAATGAACTCTTATTGTACAAATGCAATAGAAAGAAATATGTCTTGTACAAGACATATAAAAAAAATTAATGTATCAGCAGTTCTCAAGCATTGTTCTGAAGCACAGGTTAATGTGGGGAAAACAGCTTAAAAAATTTAGGGTGTTGTGGTTTGATTGTTTGTTTGTGCTGCTATTGTTGCTGCTGTTTTTTGTTTTTTCCTTCCTTCAGTATTTCTGTTGGGAATTCAAACTTGAATCTGAAGGAAGAGTTACACGGTGCCAGTTAAAAAACAAACTCTGGTGTTTACAAGGCTGAGATACGCCACAGACACTTCTCCACATGTTTAAACACTGCTGCAAGTCCTAATAGGTCAGTGACAGTGTTGCAGGAACACCTCAGAAGCACATTGAAAATGTCCTGTCTCCATGTCATCACTCAAAGCATTTTTGTTGTATTTCTCTTGCAGCTAAAAACTGTTTGTTTTCCCAAGTTACATTGTTGTACTTCCCAGAACATGTTCTCTGTTTACTGGGAATAAACGGTTCAAGGGACTGAGTGCTCAATGTGATGGGCAGAAATGGGACCGAGTGAGACATCCAATGATTGTGGGTGCAGTAAAAGCTGTTCTTTTGCTCAGAGTGAATGTTAATGATGTTTCCATGGTTCATGAATAAACTCACTCAGAACATGAAGTTCTCAGGGGAAAAAGAACAACCTTTCCTGTTAAAGAAATATGTCCATGTTGCTATTGAACCAGAAGTCAGCAGTAGCAACAACAGTTGCTGACAGTAAAATAAATAAATAAAAATATAAGGTGCATATTTTTTTTATACAATCAGTTCAAATTCCTAAAGACATCAATGAAGAAATATCCTAGCTCTGTATGCTGCCAGTATTTTGTCCAAGCCCATGGCATCAGGATATCAGCCAGCTCAGATCTCTCTCTGTGTCAAGATTTGTTGACTTCCCTGGATCCAGTTCAGGGCTTTCCCGGCCGCACCATATGCCCAGATTTTCTTTCTGTGGGTAGCAGGGAAATGAGAATTGCTGCACAGTATTGTGCCAATATGCAGCTCAGAAGCTAAGCTGGAATATGCTTGCAACCCACACCGAACTTCTGCTTTCTCTTCTCTCTGGCACTGTGACATTTTGTCTATGAAGGTCTCCCATGAAAACATCATTGATCTGCTCAGCCCTTCCCTTTTTTTTTGAATGTGGAATCCTACCTGATCACTGGCAAGGGGATCTCTCATGAAGATGGATCTGTGCATTTACAGCTTGGAGAAAAATATATTTGGTATGTAATTTGGATTTTGGTGTGAAACAGCTGCAGCCTGGAGCTGGTGAAGATTTTGATATCATAGAGCTTTGGTCAAAGGTTATTGATCTGGGGAAGCCACAGCATGCAAGTTCACACCAGCACCTTTTTCAGTTGGACTGGAATGGGAGAGATTAAGATCTCATGAGCTGTCACAAAGGTGAGTTGTGAGGATGCTTTTCAGTGACACTTCATTTTCATGCCGACAGTGGACAAGGTTTCTGAACACTCAAAAATTCAGTGCATAATTCTGACACGGATGAGGGGATTTGGGTGGGTTTTATTCCTTCCTGGTCTGACGCTGGTGGCAACACAATGCCACTGGCCCTGCTGTGCCTTTTTTGCCATCTCACAGTGTCACCCACGAGGCTCTACAGGTGGTGTGCCACACGTGGATCTCTTTTCCCATCAAGCTCCAGGAGAAGGTAAGAATCATAAAGACGTAACAGCTTGCTGTGATCCCTGAAAATGGTGATAATTTCTGAATTTTTTGGTTAAATCTGCGTCCCATTTGTCTTTCAGGTGTAAGAATTATTGGTCATTTCTGAAATAGTGCCCCAAATCTGCCGTTAGACAGCACGCTGGAGAGCTGAAGTCTAAAGCTCTAAAGTGCAATATATTAACCCTAAGTCAAATCTCTGAGATTTCAATCCATGTCCACTGTGATAAAAATACATTTATATAGACTATACTGTAAATAACTTCATTGTGATGGACATACAGCCTTGTTTTTCTCCTCTAAAAATAAACAGTTTAATTAAGGAAGTATCAATTAAGCATGAGATTCTCCAGCTATAATATACAGGAAAAGCATGCTTCATAATGAACAAGAGATAAAAGCTGCCTTGAACAGCTTACAACCTAAATAGACAGATAACATAGCTGGAGACAGGCTCAATCATTCAATAAAGGGCCAAAAAATTGCTTTTTGTAGAGTGTGGATTTGATTTTACTCAGTGTATTTTTGTGTTACCACACCATTCAAGTGTGGATATTCTGTCTCCTTATCTGCGTTATAGAGTAAGGCAAGTTTTCCTAAACAGGCTGCATCAATCCAGGCATTCCAGCTAAAATTCTCAGTGCAAAGTCCTGCAAACTGCTGGCAATAATTCATTATTAGACATACTTTATCATTTCTGAAGCAAAGTTACAGATAGGAACAAGAACATTGCATAGTATTTTAGTGATGTTTTTATTGGACAGAAAGAAAATATATGTCTAACTCTTAGTTGAAGGAATTGCTCACAGTTATGTAGTTAACTTCTAATTCATTGCCAAAATTTATTTGCTGTTAGGTGACATTGACTGCGTTGACCAATGGCTCAGATTATTTCTTAAGGAACAATTTTATAACTGAAAAGACCACATATTACAGAGCCATTTATAAAGTTTAACTGTCTTAAGCTAACAATATGTGATTGCACAGCCAAAAGTGAAAACATTACGGCTTGCTAGGAGAACTCATAACTCTAATACATGGTTATGAAATTGGGCTCATGACAATGAAAACACAGCTTATGTCAGCACACTCTCTGTAATGAAGCAGCAGTTGCAATAGAAATCTCTGTGCTTCATCTTACCTAGGTGCTCGGCTTGTGCCTATTCCCTGATTGTTCTGATTTCATGCAGCCACACTGTGAAGCTTTTGTATGAATATTCGATACCACAATTTGCATTACACCGTGCAATTGTGCGAGGGACTGTACAAACCACATAGAGAGAGGCAGGCTTTCTGCAATGAGTTTAAATTTTAAATTGACAAGAAGACAGAGACAGTGGGAAAGACGAGCAGACAGAAGGAAGGAGGCACACCCACAGTTTCCCTGAAAATATGTAGTGTACAGAGAGAGAGAGAGAATACTTCTGAGTCCTGTGTCCTACTCATTCCCTCTGTAGGAAGCTTATTCATGTCTTTGGGTTGTGATAACACCATTAAGCACACTTGATAATTTACATCTTTACTCATTAACTAGATATTGGCTCCTTCAAAGTCATTGTGTCTGTTCCTGTTGTAAGGAACACCTCATCACCAGCAGAAGCAATGAAATAACTTCATTCACAAAAGGAAGCCCACAAAGAGCCCATTTTACAGCCACAGGACTATTGTATCTTCTCCTGATTTGTGGGCTTTTGTTTATGGTCTAACACATGGTAGCTCCATTTTTGCGTTGTGTTCAACTGCCAGTATACATTGACACCTGCAATTTCACAGTAAGGCAATGAAGCCACTGAAAAATTTAACACTTTTAATATGGATGACACCGATAATGACACCAGTGGTTTCTATGCTGTAGTGATAATCTTTTCTTCACTTCTTTTTAATCAGCATCATTCATCTATGTCATCATGAGTGCTAGAACTTCCTTCAAGAGCAAATTTATTTTGGGAACTAGGTACAGAAATTTGTAATTTGCTATTCCCATATCATATTTTATTAATGGCTTAGATGTTGCCAGTGATTACTTCAATAACCTTCCATTCACACAGTTAAAATGCAGATGATATATTTGTCTCATAATGGTTCTTCATCAATTAATTGGCAAGGCTGGAGATGCTTTAAGCCAAATGATAGCCGAGTGCTCTGATGAGCTATGAGATCGGAACACAAATGTGAGTAAGAAGCACTTGTTTGGGATGTATACGAAGGAAAGTCAACTGAAAGCCGTATTTTTGAAATGAAAAAACACATCAGGATTAAATGTCACAGTGATATAGACAGTAGCTAATACGCTATTTAGTTTTCTTCAGTGTATCCTAGTGTTTCTACCATGTATTCAGACTGAGGGAAAAAATCACTGGGTATATAGAATGGAACAGAATGGAATAAAATGGAATGGAGCAGAATAGAATAGAATAGAATAGAACAGAATAGAATAGAATAGAATAGAATAGAATAGAATAGAATAGAATAGAATAGAATAGAATAGAATAGAATATTTCAGTTGGAAGGGAGCTGCACTGGTCATCTAGTCCAAGCAGCCTGACCAGTGCAGGGCTGATCAAAAATTAAATCATATTATCATGATTTAACACAATTTTATTATTATATTTTGGAACAGGCTTCCTAGGGAGGTGGATGATCCCCCAAACCTGTTGGGATTTAAGTGGCATTTGGGCAATATCCCATATAACATATTTTAGAGGTACCCAATCTTGCAGAAAGTGTATATGCTTTTGAGAGCATGCATGGGTGGATGTAGCTGTCTGTCTATCAGCCTACAGCCTTGTCCACTTGAGGATTTAAAGGCTGTCTCTTTCCTAAAGGGCATGATCACATAAAACTTAACACCAACAGCAAAGGAGGTGCTTAATCCATATGCAACAGTACATCTGCAACGTGTGAGTAGGTCTAATCCTTCCTAGTACAAGGCACTGAGACAAACGCTTTGTACTGCTATTTCTGTGTATTGTTATTAAATATATATTTACACCTATACATGTGCTTCCACATATAAAAGGAAGTGCTTCGGGAAGGCTTTTCAAAGTTCAGTCTAGGGCTGGAGACAGTCTTTTATTAAAGAAGCAAAGATTTGTATTTACCTTTTATGCAACTGAAATGAGGAAATTTTAAGGTCCACCTCTGTGGTTCTTTCCTATTAGCCATGTAGCTTCTAGAAGAATGTTATTTACATCATTGGCCTGAGTTTCCTCATTTGTTACCCATTCTCATAGCCATACTTCTAAAATGCATAGGAAACAAACTTAGGCTTCTTTGTAATAAAGTCCTAGCAGATAGTTCTAAAGCATTACTCACACATACACACCAAAGATCAGTGTTTAAGGTGAAAAACCAATCATGTGTGTCAAGTTAGAACTACTACAGGAATTTTCGTTTTAAAAGAAATCTGTAAAAATGTGATATCAAAAATTTAGGCTATGTTCTTTTGTGGTAGAAGGTGCCTAAATAAGTGGTCTTTTCTTGCCTTTTATATATTGTTATAACCACTTCTGCATAGCAGATGGATAGTATTATCATCTCCAGGAGAAAGAAATTAAAGAAAAAAAAAGAAAAGCCCAACAACAACAGACACCTCTTAATCATCTTGCTTTAAGAGATACGCTAGTTGTGAGCCAACAGCGTGTGTGGAGAGAGATAATTAGAAGAAAAGCAGAGATTAAACAAGAAAATTTAATTTATGTGTAAAAAGGCAGACGCTCTAAGATAAATGTTTAATCCAGACTATTTAACTATTTCATTGTTCAGTTTGCTAGTTGAAATGGAACTGAATGAAAAGAAATAGAAGCTTGTCATCTCTTTGTGCTTTCCTAACTGGATCCACTTGTCTCTTGTTTTTTTTGGGATGACAAACTCCAAAAAGTAAGGCTCATTTTCCTCACTTTCCTGCCACATTAGATGAGGTCTCTTGAACATCAATACGGAAATGCATGTGGGTATTTATAAAAATGCAGAGTAGTTACCCTTCAGGACAGTTAGGCACATTATCAATACACAGGCCAGCAAGTAATTTTTTCCAGGAGAACCATATTCTGTAGTGAAAAATCAGCTAGAGATGAGTCCTGGAGACTGTGATATCAAGTGCTTTTAGAGAGATTGACAGCTGCAGTGGCCCCCAAGCCCAGGTAAGGCTTTGTACTCCTTGGCTGTAGAACTTAACTCCTACCCTTGACCTCACAGATATTTAAAATATTTTGTAAAAAAGGTGCTTCTGAAGTTTCAGGGAGACACAAAAGCTGAAACTACAGTGTAAAAATGATGCTGTTTCTGGATAGCCAAAGGGCGTGAGTTGTGGAAGCTGTTCAGCTGTGCTGCCACCATGTCTGCTGCTGTTCAAAGACCATCCAAGAACTGGGGTGCTTCCCTTGAGACCACTGCCAGATGGACAATAAATAATAGGAAGGTAAGGCCTGGCTGCAGAAGATATCACTGAGCCAGAGAGAGATAGCTTTGGAGCTCTAACTAACTAAATGGCTCTTTCCTAAATCAACTCTCTTGCCAAAGAATGAATATTAAAAAAGAACAAGCTGAAAAGTGTCAAATTAATCCTGAGATATATCCCTAGAATACAGTGACAACACAGTAGCTTGGGTTTTATGTATATTTCAACTTCTGCTACCTGACTGGAGACTAATTCTTAATCTGCCATGCCAAGGCTGCTTTACTCTCTTCTGTAATAATCTAGGATTATTCAGTAGCCAAAAAATGCACCCATAAAAGACAAACACTCAAAGAGCATAAAACTACTTGCAAAACCCAGTGAAATTCAGGATGTTCAGGGCACATGGGACCTCGTAGGTTTGGAACTCGAGGCTCATATAGCTCCTGTAGAGGTTCCAGCATTTTTCTTGACTGCCCTGCTTCTGTGTGACGTTATTGACCAGGTCACGATTTACAGCAGTGTCATCAAAGCGAGAAGCCAGACCTTAGCAAAGTGAAAACAAAAAAGACTCTGACTAGCTCTGAATCTCAACACATCTAATACTTTACTGTTAGGGTTATTTGAATATTTATTGGGAAAGGGAACACACTAATTAAAATCGTAGTTTTTGATTTTAATAGATGTGAATTTAAAGTCTGCCTGGAACAAAAATATAGTTCTCCTGTCTGGTCCTGTTAATCTACTAGTGAAGTAAAAAACATTGAATGCAAGAGGGTTTTTGCCTTTTTTTTTTTTTTGGTATCTTTTTCTAAGGCCTATTTTGAAGCATTCAAAACTGGAGGGGAAAACAATATGATGAGGTTTCACTGAAGTGCATTTTTTTATTCCCTGCCCAGAGGAAGGTGACAGGTTCAGCTGCAGATGCTGCAGATGGAGGTTTGCTCTCAGTCAGAGGAATCTCACCAGGATGTCAGTCAGATCTGGAGCAGTTGCTTCTGGTCACGGTTTGAAGGTTTAGGGATTTCCTGGTTTCAGTGAATTAAAAATGAAAAATGTGAAAACAAGTCTCAGCAGGGCTGTGAGATGGAGTGATGGGAGAGTGACAGGAGCATATTGCTACATGTGTTAACAATTACCATCATGTGTAATTTCAGGTAAAAGAAAAGGTGAACAAGCAAATGCTGTTAAAAATCAATAGTGATCTAAGGTTCACTTATATTCCTCAGAGGTGAGTTTTCTAATCTGACATGTGTGGTGCAGTCAACACGCTGGAGGGAAGGGATGCCATCCAGAGAAACCTGGATGGGCTTGAGAGGCGGGCTTATGCAAATTTCATGAAATTCACCAAGGCGAAGTGCAAGGTCCTGCGCCTGGGTTGTGACAATCCCAAGTACAAATACAGGCTAGGCAGAGGATTGAAGACTAGCCCTGGAGAGAAAGAATTGGGTTGTTGGTTGACAAGAAATCCAACATGACCCACAATTTGCACTGGCAACCCAGAAAGCCACCATGTCCTGGGCTGCATCCAAAGCAGCGTGGCCAGCATGGCAAGGGAGGGGATTCTGCCCCTCTGCTCTGCCCCTGTGAGAGTTCTGGTGAAACCCTGCCTGAAATACTGCATCCAGCTCTGTGACCCCCAAAATAAGAAGGACATGGACCTGCTGGAGTGAGTCCAGAAGAGGCCACAGATATGATGAGAGAGCTGGAGCACCTCTCCTATGAAAACAGACTTGGTCTCACCAGGGGACTTGGAAGGATTGGAGTTGTTTAGTCTGGAGAAGAGAAGGCTCCAGGGAGACTTCAGAGTACCTTCCAGTACCTAAAGGGGGCTACAAGAAAGTTAGAGAGGGACTTTTCACAAGGGCCTGTTGTAATAGGACAAGGGGGAGTGGCTTTCAATGGTAAGAGAGTAAGTTTATACTAAGTATGAGGAAGAAATTCTTTACTGTGGGGGTGGTGAGGCACTGGCACAGGTTGCACAGAGAAGCTGTGAATGCCCCATCCCTGGAAGTATTCAAGGCCAGGCTGGTTAGGGCTTTGAGCAAGGTTTTCTAGTAGAAGGTGTCCCTGCCCATGTCAGGGGGATTTGAACTAGATTGTCTTTATTGTCTCTTCCTACCCAAACCGTTCCATGATTCCATGCTATTAAATCTGCTGTTAAAACTGAAATCAGCTGCTACATACATGCATAAAACATCAGTGCAGCTAAAGAAAGGAATGTGCAGGGCAACTTCTTGTGAAGTGCAGGAGATGTAGGTTTGTCACACCTAACTTTTAATGCCCTCAGAACAGCTTAGATGGCAATGGACTGAGCATAGGGAGCAATACTCATCAGCAGCTTAGCACAGAGTAAATGACTACTTTTGATTATCACTATAAACTCTACTCGCCATATTGACTCCATTTACTCTGTATAGATCTCAGTTAATAATGCCAGTATATCAGTCATCCATCAGGATAGGACCTATATCTCAGTTGACAATATAGGCTTTCTGTAGATAATGTCTCTCTGTCTACCTTCTGATTGGAAGAAAATCTATGATACAGGTTTGATCTGTTTTTCTCTGCAAATTAGATAATTAAACCAAACGTTGCTAATGTTCTGGCGCTGTGCCACGGAAGACCTATCCATTAGGATATGAGCCTTGAACCAAGCAGGTATGTGTGTATGTGTCTGTGGATAAGGCAAAACTCAGTTTAGTTTATGCAGGTGCATTGTGCAGGTGTCCTGAACCCTTCAGAGGGTCATCACCATTTGCAGGTGGTGCTTTATGTGATGTCTGTCAGGAATAGCTCATTCTCTCCAATCTTGGCCTCAGGGCAGAATTGCATGATGACTGGCTCATTGCATTTTTTCCCTTCTTTTTCTTTTTTAAATTATTTTTTAAAAATATATTAGGTAATCTGTTTTTCTACAGTAAAGGAATGCCCAGGCAGCACAGGTGTATTCTCAGTGACTGAGCATCATAACACCAATACCTGGTGCTCTAGGTCATGTGAGACAAAAAGGGCTTCTGTGGACCATATGCAATGACAAGGCTCAAAAACAAGTTTCAGCAGGAAAATATGCCTTTTTAAGGTAAGGGGAATGTGGCTCCTGCTGTTTTACAACACCATGGCTTCTCTCCTGCACTAGTGCTTTATGCATCCAATATAGCTGGCTCTAAACAGGCTGTGAAACCTGTGAGCTACCAGCCTTGATGCAGAGTACCAGAGGGAATCATCTAAAGGAGCAAATGCTGGAGTCCCACTTGATGCAAGATTGATCAGGTTTGAGGGCACATCTGTCTGGGGTGTGTCTGTATCTTCCCCCCTGTGCTCTGAGCCATCTGGACCCCAGTTCTGATATGGAAGCCATGCACAGTTGATTAGAGAGCACCTGGGCCAGAGCTGGCTTGTGACCGGCTAGCTTTGAGTTATGAATGATTGCCATCACCTTCCCATGCATCCCAAATGTTCTTCTACTCAGCTCTTCTTGCTGAATGCAAGCTTTGGAGTTATCTGTGTGTTTCTTTAAGCAAATTTGT
The DNA here is from genome assembly GCA_013397915.1 of Daphoenositta chrysoptera. NCBI lineage: Eukaryota > Metazoa > Chordata > Aves > Passeriformes > Daphoenositta > Daphoenositta chrysoptera. The sequence continues at coordinate 41,344 of VZRO01003958.1, read as the reverse complement.
TCCAGAGATTCACGTCACCTTTCTTAAAGCTTCATTGCTGTCAGACCCAAAGACTACCTCAGGGCTGAACCCTCTGTGTCTAAAGGGCTTTCTCTTTAGAGGTCTGGGTATGTAAGTCTGGTTAAATAGAAATTGTGTGGCATTTGTGAGTTTGGGTGAGCCGACCTCTTTTCAGAAAACCTTGGGGAAAAGTCAGGCAGTGAGCTGCCTTCTCCAAAGCAGTGCGGTTCAGCAGCTGAGCTCTAGCCAAGCCTGCTTCAAGTTCTGCAACAATTTCCAAGTCCAAGGAAATGTACTGCCCGCTGTCTATTAGGCCTATGATAACCCTGGTCTATAAGCTTTTAACTGGTGTTTGGAATAGGAGGAGGAGGAGAAGAACAATTTTACACTCTTCTGTGTGCCCACGCAAGGATCAAGGCCCTGCTAAGCTGATCATTTAATGCAGAGGGAAGGTCTCTGCTTAGGTCCTTTACTTGAGGACCTCCAAGGATAAATCCTCTTATTGTGACCCCTCCATCTATCTGTTTGCTGTTCAATAATGCCAAGTCAATGCTTTGGATGGGCCCCATTAGAATTGTTCTTTGTTAAGCACTGACAGTGCATTTGGCAGCCTATAAAAAACAGCAGAAGATGCCACTATCTGGTACTGCCAAGGTCGAGCATGTGGACATGGAGCATTTGCTGTGCCCTGGGCTCAGCTCTCGTGTTTCTCACAGCAGTGGATGTGACACCAGCAGCAGGGTCTTTCTGAAGCACTGAACTGCAGAGCAGTCTCAGTGCTCTGAAGGAGCCAGTCCTTCAGCTGGGACTTTATGGTCGTGGACTTGAGCATCTGCCCAAAGACTTTGAGGATTGTTTTTGCAAGAGGGCTGCCAAATCCAGTTGGAGGACCTAACTCCTAATTATTATTCCTGTAAAGAACAGTCCATCTGTCACCAAGATTTATTTGGGAATAATTACTAAAATTTACTTCTGATTTGATGGGATAGTATCTATCTGGTGTATATTCTCTAAGGATGGCAGCCTGACTAGAAGTCAGTGTGGTCTAAATTTGGCCAAAAGGGAGAAAAAGGAGAGTGATAAAATTTTGTATATATATGCATGTATGTATATGTATAGGTACATAAATCTCTGTGTATTCACATATGTGTGAATATACACATATAAATGTGCATTTATACATATTGCATGCAAAGTCAAGGTTGCTGTCGGTCCTTTAAGCTTGAACAGGTGGAGGGTGAAAACATTTGAAATCTTTCTTCCCTGGCCATTTTTTTTCCCCTGAACTCTTATTCCACCAAACTATTGAGGTGAGAAAACCATCCAGTTTATTTCATGAGAATAGATATTTCTTTTAAAGAAAGAACAAGATGCACCTTGAGTTCAGATATGGACTCTGATTCGATATAAAACATCCTAATTAATAGAGCTTCTACTGCTACAACAATTTACAGTTAAGTTGCATTTTCATTTTTATGTTATTTGATTTTATTTTGAGCAGCAGTAGATTTAAAATCTGTCTCTTTATTCTTTTTGTATTCTTTCCATTGGTGAAAGATATACTTTTAAAAGACTTTACAGGATTAAGCTTCCTAAGTCTCACAAAAATGTATCTACCAACTTCATTGTACTGAAATGTGACCTTTTCCTTCTGAAAAATCTTAAAATAATTAGGTCAAATTTTTTATTGTTGGTATTTGTGCTACAGTAATTCACAGCTGATAATTTAATTGAATTTTCATATGTATGAAGCAGATGTTATAGGTTCTCTGCTACATCACTATGGTAGTGTTAGTCATGCAGATTTATCATAAAGCAATCCCTTATTGTTCCTTCCCACATTTATCTACATTTTGTGCTGCAGCTGATTTCACAATTGTCTCATTTAATTATGAACATTGACATCATTTACAGGATTTATACATCTAATTAAGTGGGCTCTAATAGAGAAGTTTCAGAAATAAAGCCAAGAGACTAATATATGTTTGCTAGTGGTTACATCGGTTTCTATTGTTTCTCTTCAGCAAGACGACTGAGGAAAAAAATAAGGTATTTGCCTCCTGATAACAGAAGGAGTTTCAAAATAAAATATTTTCAGTCTCTGCAGTCACATTATATATGAAGGAATATTTAAAAATGTTAAATTTGTTGTTAATAGTAAATACTGAGTAAAAGTAACAAAGCAGAATACAAAAAGAGGAGTGGTAATGAGAACTGAGAAGCCATGGTATAGAGGCAGTCTGTTGACCAAGGTCAACAACAATTGGTAAACTACTTATTAAAGTGTATATTTATTCATTGAATATGACTTTATAAACTGTATGTGCATGACACTAATACAAAGTGTGAACCTTTTCATTTTACAGGCAAAGATAAAATGAAAGAGATTTGTTGATTAATGATCCTCTAAACTGGTGGAATGGCCCAGCAAGGTCAGGAATGAGAAAAAACCCAGTTCATTAGTCAGCAAGTTTTCCTCCTCATGGTTTAATTGCTCAGATTTGCTTATTTATTGGTCAAGACAAGGGAAATGAACAGGAAAAAGACCATCTACACTGTAGTCCAACTCTGTAACAGGCAGATATAGCTTTCTGCCCTTCCGGAGTTTCCATTTCTGCTCATCCCCAAGACATCAAGTGTTGGAGTGGGCACGATTCACTGGAAACCTAAAAGTAATATTACATTAGCCTGACCTCCATCACAGACAGGGCAGTAACTGTGTTTGTTCATGTAAGTAAATCTGTTTAAGCTTGATGGTCCTTCCTGTTTTAAAGCCTTCTGGTGAAGGGACAGCCTACTATGACTGTAAATGCTTTGTTTGGCCACTTATTCAGGAACAGGATCATCACCAGGAGCCCTTTCTCATTGAAGATGGCAGTGAGCTAATTGGGGTGCCACTGATGGGAGTAAAGATGTCCTACCTCATGGTAAATGCCTTGTATCTTAGTAAGTCTTAAGGAATTAATAGGCATTCAAAAAGATTTGCACCTGGAGTAGCTCACAACTGCGGAATAATGGTGGTTGGTGAATCACGAAACAGCAGAATTCAAAGGGACATCAGTCATCAAGCCTATCCCTCTGCCTAAATTGTTACCCCTCTTTACCTATATAACCTTCCTCTTCTCTTTCCTCAGTCAGAAAATTTATCGCTCTCTAGGCAATCTGTTTGCATGAAAAATATTTGTGAAATTCTGTAAGTTTAGCATGATTCTGTATTGTATTGACATAATCCTATAATTTTTGTGTCTGCTCCCAGAAAACATGAAAAACAATTTATCACTTTCTTTTACATTTTTGAAGGTTCGTATGTCTCCTTTCAGTCTTCTGTAGGCTGAACAGGATTCATTTCTTCTAGTAGAGAATGGAGAGAGGTATTCAATACCCGTGAACTGAATACCCATGTGTAGGAATTTTCAATTACACAGATGTCATCTGTCTCCCACAACTTTTCAGCATAATTGCAATGATCAGTATTTCTTTCTATTCTGATATTTTCAACAATATCTTGGGGTTTCTTTTGTTTTAATGAAAGATAGAGATCCAGGAGTCATGGGATCATTTGAAGCTTTCAACTTTTCTTCAACAAACTTTTCAAAGAATTATAGCAGGGTGGGAGAAGAAGGGGAAGTTTCTTCTGGGTCAGTTTGTTCTTCTCCTTCCTTATCCCTATGAATGATTTCTTTTTTTCCTCTCTTTCAGCAAAAACTGTTATTTTGCTTATTTCAGCAATTCATATGAAAGAACATTTACTAGCATTGTGTTGGCTAGCAGACCACCCAAGAGGTTCAAAAGCTTCTCAGCACCCGCAGTCAAGTAGGAAATTGTACTAGTGGAAGGCAACTGTACTAGTTGAAAAATTGCAGTGTTTTTGAGAAACCCATTACCTCCAGGAGAACTGTGATATCTTTCTCAGAATGGAGGAAAATCTGATGGGTAGGGTATGGTATTTTTCATCTGCATGCTTTCAATTTGAATAAAAACCAGAGGCAGAGGTACTAGCTTTCATTCCTCATAATATTGTCACTCCTATCAGCAAGCTGGGCTGATAATACATTGAAAAACTGTAGCTGGGTGGCCATTACATTTAATCCTCCAGCAGTTATTCTTGCCCTGCTGTTTCTCATCCTGACAAAGACTGCCTTGCAAATACCCCATGGTTTATCCACTGCCAGTGAGCACATATTTCTGGTGGAGTTCTCGTGTAATGACACGGAAGGCAGATCAGGCTAGCTGTAAGACAAAAAATGGACCAGGATGTGTGAGAACCACAAGGTGACTTTACAATAAGAACTCTGTCACAGAAGGAGAGGTGTGACTGGAATTAAGCAGAAGACAACTGTGGCAACAGGGTGCCAAATGACAGGATGGAGTCATCTGTCTGAAAATATCTTAATGTCTGCCACTTAAGCATACACAAGTGCTTGAATAGGCAATTTATTAGAACGCTAGTGTATTACACTTCTAACAAGAAGTGCGTTAGAGGAGAAGGCATGTTTCATCTTAATATGCTGAATGTGTTTTTCTTCTGTCCACAATCCACAGTTAAGTGATTCAATTTTCATGTCTGACTTCTATTTCTTCCATGGACCCAGAAATGTTACATCTGTAATGGTCTGATGAAAAATCCTTTAGAAGTCAGTGAAGTTTTCCGCTGACATTAATGGCCTTTAAATCACACTTTAAGTCAAAGTTTTGAAGTGAAGAACTGAGTTGGTAGCCTCTGTATTTCTACAGATTAGTTTGTTGATGACATTGAGCTATATTTTTTAAGAACTGAATGTTAACTTTACCGTGAAAAACAGCTAATTGCTCTTCTATGTACAATGTCTGAAAATGAGCACACTCTTCTCTAAAAACACAGTGGACGGCTTTTTTCTCTTTTCTTAATGTGTTTCCATTGTGTTAAACCAAAAGAAAAATTAAATCATGCCATTGCTGGAAGATATTCATATTGTCATCATCTGTGTATCTGTCAACCTTGAATATTCTTGTAGGGGATAGTGAGAGTGGGGAATAAACTCATCTGAATTCAGCAGGAAATTAAGGATGTACTTGCAAATTAAAGCAAGCTACAAATAGAAATGCTTTCAAAGAGAGAAGCAAGAATTCATGGAGAAAGTGTCTAAAAGTACAGAAGAAAGAATTTACTGGTCATAAGGCTAAGGGACCATGCCCAAAGTAAGATGAGAGGGCACAGGTCGGATGTGGGGACTTTGCTTCCTCATGGGATCTAACAATTACTATGAGAGGGATGCATGAGGTTACTTTCCTGCATGCTCTAGCGTGCTCTGGTTTTGGAAATGTGTGAATTGCCTGCAACTGTCAATCTAACAGAGGCTTTTGCATTCCCCCTTTCTGTCTTTTGTGAATGCCTATGAATTCCAGGACTTCTGTTCTTTTGTACATTTTGTCTTGTCTCTCTGGAAAGGGAATAGAGGGGGAAAAAGGTGCTTGAAATATACTTAAAAGAGACTGGTTGGATAGAGTAGCTGAGAACAGGTGCCCCTGATGCACATAACAGACTCTCAGGTGCTAGCGCTGGTGTGTAGCAGGGATAGCAAGAAAGCAGTTCAAAGCTTTTTGATCTTCCTTCCTCCATCTGTATTTATACCCATGGATATTCTCATTCTGCTGAGAGAACTGTATTTAGAGAGATGATTTTCACACCTGTAATTACCACTCATTGTTCCCACCTTGGAATAGAAATGCGAACATGCGAGGGAATAGACTACATTTGGGATTTTTTCAGGGGTCAAATGAACCTTTTGGAAACATTTTCATGCATATTCATATCCTTCACACAATGCTTACAATGTATACAGCAGGCAAAGGAATGTTCCAGAAGAAAGTTGTATCCCTTATTTCTATCTGAACACAGTAGTATCTCCATGCAAAACTATTTTGTGCATGATTACTATTTGGTCTGAAAAACAGTTTTCTTCCTGAAACAGATCCCAATGTCCTACTACCCTTCCAGCCTTCCTCCATCAAAAACAGGCAAACAAGGTAAAAACCAAGCTACAGGAGGAAGCAAACCAGTCTCTTGGAAATAGAGTGGCAGGACTTGTTGATTAGACGCAGGGCTTTCCACAATGCCCCACATGCTTCTGCAGAGTTGAGTTCAATCATCTTCAATCTCTAAAAGCAAATGCAGGTGAGGAGCACACCCATAATTCTGTCATCTCTGAGTGGTGTGCTGTGCCTTTACCACACGTGCGTGCTCCCTGTCTTGGAAATAAATAGAGTGGGAAATGCCTGATATAACATACTTTCCATGCTCCAAAAAAGCCACACATCTGCTAATATTTATGGTTCTTCACTTCCATTTGTAATCCCCTCACCTTTCATACACAATGCCATCTAACACCCCTCTTTTGTTTTCCAAGGATAAAAATCCACAGATTTCACTCATCTCACATTTAACAGATTATAATCCCCAAGACAAAAAGAGAAATTATGCTAAACTCCTGGCACAATCTATTCAGCACACTGCTGAAATGAGGCACCACAGCCCCTGCTGAGGTGCATTTGCAGCTCTTTCTTTCTCCACACACACGCAGAGGATGCCTGAAGCACTTCACATCACAATCACAGCTCTCCTGATTGCTCCATTTTATCTTCAGCCCTTCAAGACACTTATAGCTAATAAACTGGGTGCAGCTAAACTACTGGCAGGTGCTTCTTCCTTTCTATCATTTTAGTCAGGGTCAGCAGAATTAAAGGTGTTTGGATAAATAATGTATATGTATGGCTTATCTCTGTTATTTCCTGGTTTTCAGAGGTCTGAGATTTAGGAGCTATAGAAAATACTGTCAATAGCTTCAAATACCACTGGTCTTTGATGAAGTATATATCCTGATGACTTTGAGTATTTTTACAACAAAAGGAAACTCCTCCCTAAGTATACATCCTGGGCATATTTTGGATTTCAACAGCTAGAAGTGAAGGTGTTCATGGGTGAGTAGTGGGTGGCATCCCTGTCCATGGTATGGAGGTTGGATTTAGATTAAGTGCTCTATGAACTAAAATCTTGCTATGATTCCATGATTCTACAATTCTTTTTTTCTTCCCTGTCTGAGATATAGTCGATGTCTGCATGAGAAACAACATGGTTCTTGTGTAACATTCTTGTCTCGCATCTATTGTATGTAAAGAAGGAAAATATCTTCAAGCTCTTGACCTTCAAATACCAGTTCCAGGAACCATGTTCTCACATTTCACACTATGAGGGTCACTTCAAAATGCTGAACATGTCTTTCAACAGATGTGCACAGCCTGGATTTCCGTGTACTTTATTGAACATTAAGGAGCCTCAGCAACTTCCAGGAGTGCCTGCAGCAGTGCTGGCCACTGCTGGAATTTCTGCGTCAGGCGTGAGCCCAGGAGGAGCACTGCTTTTTGTGGTGCTGTGTACTGCTCCTGCACAAAGTTGTCCCGTGTCACTGCCCGTGGCCTCAGCATGCAGCCTCCTCCTTTGCCATTAGGAAAGCACAGAGGAGATATTTGTTAGAGGGGTTACAGCCACAACTATCCCTTTAAGGAAGTGGGACATAACCTGTCCTTATTCAGTTTAATAGGTAACTTATTTTATCACATTTTCCCATGAATTAGCTAAGTATTGAGGCCTCTCCTCTTACATCACAGGGAAATCCTATGAAGCTTGTCTAAAGAAAAACAACCTTTCTTGCAAACCTTCTTTTTTGGTGAAGAGTTGTTTTTTGATTAACAGATGTTCTTAACCTGTAATCGGAGAGTTCTTAATAGAGCTGTACTGAGCAGTACCCAGGAGCTGAATGTCTTTTGCATATGCTTTTCAAATCCAGAATATACCTGTACTGGTTCTGCTGTGTCCAAGACTGATCTCCCTTTTCACTCAAGTCATACTCAAAGTCAGGAAGATGGGCCATGTCATATTTTCTTATGCACCTGAGTATATTTTCTGTGGAAATACAATCTGTCCTACTTAGCATTCACCAATCTTCCTCTGTATGTTTTGAAGTGAAGAACATTTACGTGACCTGCATCTGGAAATGGAGTTGTACCTCTTCAGACAAATTAAGGATATCATACGACCTGACTTCCAGGAACCACTGTACTCCCACAGATCACTTATATGATGGCTGTCTGAAATCATATACAATGACCTAATTCTTTATTTAAGAGAAATTTTTCTATGGATTTAGCTGCTGGAGTAATTTTTTTTTTTTTTTTTGCAGGGTAATGAAATCTGCCAAAATAAGCAGAATCCTGTCAGTAATGTAGTAATGTTCACTTAGTCCATATGAAGCAGAACCATAAAGACCTCAATTTCTAACAGTAGCCACCAAGACTCTGGCTTTTGCTACAGCTCTGCTGGACCACTTTTCCAGTCCTTTTGACTAATCTTTCATATTCATGTCCTGTGTGCTTGCAAAACACGGTTGCAGTTAATTTTCTGTGAGTGGTAATTCCCACGATTCCCATCTCACCCCTACACTTCTGCAATTACTCTTATTCCTTCACTACGGAGAATTATTCCCACATTTTCATATTATTTTTGAAACATTCTGCACACGCAACTCTGCTTAAATCTGCAGATTTAAGACCTGTTCCAGCTTGCTGTACTTGTCCTGCCCTTGATTTACTATTTGAAATGGTAAATGTGGAGCATTTATGTAACACTTTGCCTATGGAGGCTCCACTGTGCAGAACAAAGGTGGCGGGTAACACTATCCCTGTTTTACAAGTGCTAAAATCTGACATAATAGTGGTTTCAGCTGATTCATGCAGTCCTAAAATTAGGGGAGGAACTCACTTGAGTTGTGCTTCAGCAAAGTAGTGTTGAATTAAACATTTATAAAGCACCAGCCCTGTGATACCTCTTCTCACTCTCACAGGGCTGAAGAACAGCAGTATTTAAATGGCGGGAGAAAAAGTGCCAGAACAAACACCTATTTCTGGGTATAAGTATGAATCGGGAGAGGAGAGCCTGGAGAGCAGCTCTGTAGGGAGGAATCTGTGAGTGCTGGTCAGCAGCAGCTCAGTGTCAGCCAACAGTGTGCCCTGGCAGCCAAGAGGGCAAACCACATCCTGGAGTGCATCAAACAGAGCATCACCAGCCGGTCAGGAGAGCTGAGTGTCCTGCTGCACTCAGACAGGTGTTCCACATACCTTTCCCCTGCCCTTTGACACCTCTGGTATGTATATTGAGGTCTTAGGCCAGCCTAAAGCAGCCTAACTCCATGAAAACCAACAGAATGACACCACTTGGAGCCAGCTGACAGCCTCAGTTATAAATGACCATCTCCCTCTGTGAAGAGACAGTCAAGCTTGCTTTTTAAGATGCAGATGGGATATCGATTGAAGAGGAGTTGAAGACCACCAGGATAGTTTTGTTTCAGGTGTAAGCATCAGTCTTCATTATAGATTAAAAGTACTGTGTCCATGCAATCGCTCCATTTCTCTCATCATTTATTTTAAACACTGCTGACTTTCTGTTTTGCCTCCAGTCACTTTGCTGTGACAACAATGATTAATAAGGATAATTCAGAAAGATACTCATGGACAAAGTAGAATTTAATATCTTGGCAACAAACATATAACTTACTTTTTAAAGGGAGAGGTCTAAAATTAAAATAAATTTTTTAAAATATCATCAATTCTGTAAGCCATGCTGGACTTATATGTGACAAGCACACTGTAACCCATTCATGCTAGTGAATCATTATACAACCTGCACAAAATAATTAGAAATGGGAGACCAAATTAAAAATGTGCAGGAATTTCATTTTGGTTAATCACAGGTTATTTTCAAGACTGAGTCCATTCTGCAATTCCATATGCAACTCCTGTAAAACCACATTCAACTTGGAAATGAGGCATAAACAGAGGATTTTTAAAAGAATTATTAACAGCCATGGACTGGAACCCAAAAATCCTTTTCACATTTTATATGCCAGGGTGTGTTACAAAGAACAGCCACGATCTGCTTTTTATTTCAAGAAACAGATGCAAACCACGGATTGCAAAGACCTTGCTCTATTTTGTTTAAGAATTTATTATCTCACTGGCAGAGACTTTTGCAGTTAAGATTCAAATAATATACTTCCTATACCACACAAGACTAAATTTTCAGTCACATTCAAGTTCTGGTAGTGCAAACACATCAGCCTTGTCTTTTGTTGGCAAATGGATGTTTGTATTTTCTAAAGAGATTGTGGGAATAATACAGCCAGTATTAAAGACTGTCACACAGCGTTTGGTCAAAATATCCAAACTCATCACCAGATTTCTAAAACTCTACACAAATAGAGCTAAATTAATTTTCAGGGACGCTAGAACCCTATCAGTGCCCTTGACCTTACTGGGCTAGTCCAGGACTGGGATAATGAAGATAATTTTATTTGCCTGCTAGATATTAATTTAGCACCTTGACCTATTTGATCTATGTCTATCTCACCAGGTTAACCATGATGGTGAAAACTGCTGGGTGTGGAGGCATATTGCTCTGGATCAGTTCCCATTTACAGTAGGTAGGTGCTCAAGCCACCAAGAGAGGGTGAAGGCAGCTGTCTTTTGGGAATGGTTCCCAGGCAGTTTAACATCCAGGACACACCTGGGACTTCAGTAAAAGAGATGGGGTGAAAAGCCCATGTGTATACTGGGTAACAGTCTAAAGTATTATTAATAAAGATGACTTTGATTCAGGGTGCAAGAACATTCCTGAACATATTTGGATTTATTACCATAGGTGCAGTGTTTTGTGTCAAAATTTTGCTTGCACCTCTTAAGGGAGTGAAGTATAAAGTAATACATTGGGGTAATCCTGTGGTTTCTACTCTGTTGAGAAACTTTGCTTTCCAGGAAGGTCATTTTTAGAAAATTAAATCCATCTGGGTACTTTAGGGTTCTCAGCTACGCATTGGTCTAAACATCCACCGTGTCTGTGAAGGACCTTGCTTCACTCCATGTGATACCCAAGAGGAAGCACTTGTTCAGGAATAAATCATGCAAATGGTGAGCTTGGCACAAAAGCTGCAGGAGCTTAGCAGAAAAGCGTAAGGATTTATGTTGAATCTGTTATGAATATTTCCCATACTACGCAAGGAACTATGAGGCATCTCACTCCCTTGTCTCCTTCTCCTTTTCAAACACAATTACGGGCTCCTGGTGTTTGGTGTGGGCCCTGCTGTTTGTCGTCTCACACTTTAGTGAGTGCCTTTTCTTGGTGGGCTGGCAGTGAAAGCAGAGCCTTTGCAGGGAGCTGTTGGCTCTGGGCTCCCAAGATGGTGTGACAAGGGCAGTTTCTCACCTTGGCTATGGCTGAACAAGGCTGCGATGGAGCTGCAAGGCAGTGGCTTTTATAAAAAGTTCCCTTTTTTTTTTTTCTTTTTTATTATTTTCTCCCAAGAGTAAAATTGGGGAACCACTGTGAATCCATAGCAAAGGGAGCAAGCTAATATTTAGGTGCATTTATTTGGAAAGCCCATGTTTTATATTCTCTCTTCTAAGGCTGAAGTCAAGACTTATACCATAAACATCTGCTCATCTTGCCCAGGGTGAGGGAGATAAAAGTCAGGATTGCATTCCTTCCACACCCCTTTTCTCCTGAAGCAGAGCCCCAGAGCTGGAGTAGGAAAACTCTGTAGCTTGTTTCTTCTCAGCCCACAATGTAATGCTAACATCGAAGTTTACATAAGAGCAGTAAGCAATGCTTGGTGTTTGTACATGCCATTGTACATGTGAGTTGAGATCCATTGCTACCTCAGATTTGAATTACTCCAAGTGAATCTCTCCCTTTCTTTAAGGGTATATGAATTTTCCACATTTTGTTATCAAATCAGAAACATGCCTATACTGCCTGAGAACTGTTCAGTACCTGTTCACCCAATAGCCACACAAGTTATTAGGTGCCCCATCTGAGAAAGAGCATGGTAAAACACATTCCACAGTGTTCCAAAGAGGGCAAGCACACTTATCTAAAGTGGATCAAGAGAACACACGCATCTATACCACATGTTATTTTTAATTAACAAACACTTTACCAGCACAGTAACTTGTATTCACAAGATGCGTCTGAATGGAAATCTGACTTTAGACCTCTTGAAAATTGCTCTAATGAGAAATTAAAGCTACTGAATGATCTTATCGGAAAGGTTTCTGAACACTTTCCTTGGATTGAGAAACAAAATCCCTGAATGCCCTTTTGTGCTCAGAGTCACTGAATGTTACTGGCTTCTTTAAGGAATGTTTTTAGCTGGCTATTAAAGGAGATTGGAACCAATCAAACAATCTCTCACTGATGATTTCTGGAATAAAGCATGAAAAGAACTAGATAATTTGATCCCACATTTCCTTTCCTGGTTCTTTCATTTTGTTTAGCTCTTGTGACTGATTAAACAGCATTCAAATGCCAAGATAGGGAAGAAAGGTGGGATGTGTTTTGAAGGCCTTAGACAAAAATAAAGTTCCTTAAGTTTCTTCGTAAAAACAGCTGAAGACCTCATAGAGAAATATCTTTGTGTGTTTTTGAAATGCAGCTCCTTGGAAAAAAAAAGAAAACTATATTTCCTTGGGCATGGCCAGCTAGGGCATGGAGAGAGGATTATCACAGGAGCACTTAGGAGCATAGCTTTCAGGGACTGTGTCTGTTCAATTTTCTAAAAATCTTCCTATTCCAGATAAGGAAAAAATATTTGATCAGTTTTTCCAAATATGAGCAAAAGAAGAGAACTGTAAAGAACATGCAGAGTTACTTTCTTTCACTCTGAGACAAATTTCTGGAGTGGTAATGCATGAGTACGTCAGAAGCTCTATTAAATATGACTAACCGAGGGTTAATAGATCAGGCTCAAAAGAACACAAGAAGCCAGAATTTGGATCTGTGGAGCTTGCCACGAGCTCCACCAGAGCTGAGATTTAGCTGGCCTCTAAAATGCTTGGGACCATTAGTGAAAGCCTATGAATTCTGAGCTGCAGATTTTTGCTGGCTTTGTAACAATCAGGAGGTATTTCTTCAGGCTAAACAGATGACTTACAGACCTCTTAGAAGTACCATAAAAACGAATATTAGGAAATAATACACTCCACGCTATGTTGGTTTTGTGTAACACATTGCTTAATGTTTCTATGCACAGTACACGTCCTTTGTTGTGTGAAATATTCACAAGCTTTCTCAGAGAGATATAATTTTTCTACTGTGGCATCAGCTGTGTAATCAATGTTTTATTGGCCAACAAGATTGAAATGCAGCTCGTTCAATATTATTATGTGATTGAGGTTAGAAATCCCTCCCCCACCTCCAAAATAAAGTATTAGATAACCTTTATTTAACATTCTAGTGGGTAATTCATTTCAACTGAATACTTACAACTGATACTCACAGACAGGATATTTTTATAGCTGTGGAGGCTGGGATGGTGGCACTGCACATATGTTTAATTCCTTATCATCATGATGATCAGCAGTGTTTGTTTGCTAAAGGCAGGTGGAATGAAGCCTGCAATGGCAGAGATCTGGCAGCAGTGACAAACTGTGTACAGTTTCCACTTCCTTTCAACAAGATGACCCTGGGAAAAACCTGCAGAAGCATGGGATCACTTTATTTCAGTTTTGGATGCCTGCTCTGAATAAATCTCTGTCATCATCGGCTTCCCTTAGTCAGTGGAATGATTTAGGCATTTAAGAGCACAAACTGGATGCCTCCTTTTAGGTGTCCCATTTTGGATGACCAGTTGAGGGTAAAATAATCCATTCTGTTTCAGTGCTTATTTCTTTCCAAAAAACTGTAAGGGGAAGCTAGGAATCTCCCTAGCTGTTGAAGTCCACACTAAAGACATTTAATCAGGTGAACTCCAACTTACAGAAAAGGCCAAAATGATACCCAAAATCTCTTTATAACTGTATAAAATATTGGTAGGGAGTCAAAAAATCATCTTACAACAAAGACCAAGAAGTAAAACATTGGCCTTCTAAGGGAAATGACTACTACATACTCTTATTTGTGTTTCCTATTTTATTGAGAGATTTTGTCACGAAAAATAGTAGAAGGAAAAGAAAGATATTAAAAATACATATAGTGAAAACAAGTTTTATATTGGTTTTGTCAATTATAGTGAAATTTTTTTTGTCCAAAAGAGTGCAGGAATACAAAGCTTTGAAAGTTGCTGCACACAAAAATAACCAGATTGAGCAAACACTCATTGCAAATTCTTTCAGTGTAAAATAATTCACAAACAGAAACACCTTAAGGTTGTAAAACATCTTGTAATGCATCTTGAAACATGTTGATGTGACAAGTTACAAGATGAATGCAATTTGGCAGGTATACATTAGGACAAGTACTGTATCACATGTAAATACTTCCCTGTTTTCAATGGAATTTAAGTTTCTAATATTCCAAACTGCTTTCGAAAAGCCCACACAAGCCTTTTTTAGGCAATGTGAGTGCAAATGATTGTATAATTCCTGAGAGTGAATCTAAAGTTACACATGATGAAGTGTAATCAAGCCAAGTAAAGTCAGAAAGATACCACCCATCATCTGGTACCACCTAGCACTGATTGTATGTACCTTTTTGGCATACAATCACGAATGATTGAATCTTTGTGGCATAAGAAATCGTTGCCCAGCAGCTGGGTGGTAGTAATTGACTCTTCATGCTTTTCCCCACCATTGGGGAAACACATTTTGCTTCCTCTAATATATTCTGTTTCATTATTGGACTAAGCCAGGAGGCACAACTGTCCAGATGTGGGAGCTCAGCTGCATAGTGGTAATTTGTTCACCTGTTGTAACTCAGCCTTGTTGGATCATGTGTCCACACCTGCTGTGCTATGTGCTCTGGACCTGGTTCTTTCAAAGTGCTTCTTTGGGTACTAAAATGTAGAAAATGGAAAGATTTCTCTTGTGCATCAGTCAAAAAGAATTTTTAATTACAGCCTGACCAACACAGACATTTCAATGACAATAGACAGAAATATATAAATCTCTATCAGCTCAATCTTCTCTCAAGAATTGGTTTGGAAACTGTAATTTTTCCTTCTGGTGAAAAGTTTCAGGAGAACTAAGTCAGAGCAAAAGTTTTAAAAACTAGTACTGTTAAATGGCGATGAAGTCTGTATGCAATCTTTCTTCAGAGCGTCAGTACAGATGAAAGAAGGATCAGAAAGCTCCTTTTTCCTACTGTTACCCTCAGGAGCAGACACAGATATGGAAAATCAGGCTGTCCCACTGTTTTTTTACAGAAAGGTGGTCCTGAACTCACTCTTTGAAATAAAAATCTCTAGAAGATGTCTTCAATCTGTTTTCTTTTCCGCCTTCTTTTTCAGTAAGCATCTCCAGCAGATCCTTTCTGAAAATCTCAGGGACACTAGAGGTCAAGTAATTCCTTAAGACGATCCTTTGGGACACATCACTGAGAAAACAGAGAACAGCATGAACTATAGGAAATGGTTTCTATAAAATACATATTAGAGCAGCACAGCAGGATAGGACTCCATGAATAATTGTTTTCTTGATTTGGATGCTAAATGGAAGAGGAAGGTTTTTTTACAACATGCAACTTTTTCTATTTTTTAAACTTGTCTAAATTAAAAAAAAAAATCAATAATGCACTGGAATAATTTAATTTGATCTGTAATTTTGGAAATCTTTAGGAAAAATGATACCAATGGCTCTAGAGGACTTTGTTTAAAGTCTTTTCACAAAATATAGGAAGAAAGTGAAATGTGTCCCTTTTAATCAGTCCTTCAATATCAAGGGAGCTTTCCCAGGACTGGAAGACTGGAGTTTATTTCCCTGCTTTGCCTGGGGGAAGGAAGACTCACATCTCCTATGGATATTTCCTTAAATTGCTACTAGGCTTTTTGAGTGAGTTGTTCTCAAATTGTAGTTTCATAATTGGTAGAGTCAGGTCCCCTTTCTGATTAAAGCTACAAGATTACTATCCTCCCACCTTTTCCTTGGATAGCTGTTCTGTTTCCCTCCTTAGTGCTGCTGCTAACCCTTGTGAAGCCAGGAACATGGCCTGGCTGCAAGCTACCTCCATGTGGAAGTAAAAAATAATGGCTTGTGCCTGGATCTGATGCTGTCGCCAGGTTTGCAGCTCAGCTGCTGACGGGCTAGCACTGGTGTGAAGGGAGGAGTGGGACTGCACTGCTGGAGGTGGCAGTGGAGCATGCAGCCCAAGGTTTTAGCTGCCTGTGACCCACAGCTTCGATTTTGAAACCAAGCTCTCTGATTTCAGCTTAGCTTGAATGAAAAGAGCAGCTGTCGAGCTCCAAGGGAACATAAGCCAAAGCCATGCAAAATAAGAAAATTCAAAACACAGGCAGAAGGAAAATTAGGTCCTCAGGAGAAAACTACTGACATGTGATGGCACAAAACTCCAAGAAATGAGAGCAATTCAGGAAGGTCGAAGTTCAGTCATTTCCAGCAAGGAAGTTGACACTTCCCCATCTGACTGATGGCTGCCTGGACAACAGACACTCACAGGGTGCCTCTGTCATGGGCAGCAAGTGTGCTCCTGCTGAGCCTAGTAGCCTGTTATCCCTCACTGCCTGCTGTGTGCATTAACTGATAAATAATTGTTGTGAGCTCACAGAATGTCTATATTCCTGCTTGCATTTTCTCTGCACCAGGCAGGCCCCAGGGCTGCCCACATCCCTGCTTTTCCTGGCTCTAAATATGACACTGAAACGGGCACGAGAGAGGCTGGCAGCTACTCACCACATCATCCACTTTTAGGGGTCAGTTAATGCAAGCAAGGAGACATTTCGATCCCCTCCTGCAGAGCTGGGAACCAAGTCTGGGTCAAAGCCCTCGTCACTGCAGTCCTGGGTGAGATGGGGTGACCATCAAACCATGCAGACTGTCAATTCACTGTGCTCTCCTGCAGCCCAGCAAGAGCCATCCCGTGTGCTGTGTCCTCTCCTGCTGCAAATTAGCACACGGCCTACCAGCAGCAGAGACAGACATCATATTGCTGGTAATTGACATGCGTGGAGCTGTGCCAGTCCACACCAGCTGAGAATCTGGCTTATGGACAACTTGCATTGAATTTATTGGCAGCTCGGTTTTTGCACATAAGCTTTGTCTTCAGTGCAGAGCGGGGGTTTTCTACAGGATTTACAGCTATCTTCCTGTAAAACACTAGGAGAGACTGGATGCTGGTAGTTTTTGCCACAAATTAGTAGCCCAAATCAATTGCTGGTGGGGATTGTAGGGCTCAGTTCATTTAGTTTTACTGAGGTTACAATCTGTGCCTTGTCATTAGGATTTTGCAGCAAGAGTCATCTCTGCATAGAAACAACCATCACTGAAGACAAGCCGTAGCTGACACCAAAACTCGTATAATACATTGTGTTCCCTCTGTGGAAAGAGCACACGCTGGGATGAAGACAAAAAATTCACTGAAAGATATTGTTTGGTTTAGCGAGAAGACACATTACATCTCTTTTGCACATTATAGCGGTGAGCTAAATTGATCCTAAAAACGTACTGGTCCGTACAAATGGGAAAGCTGCTGCATTCACATGTACATAATAGGCTCATCCCTGCTGGGGAGCCAGCCGTAGGTTATGGGTAGTTGAGACCCGACATGCCTAATTGCTTCACCTTGGTAATCAGTGACGAGATGTGGGGCAAGGAGCAGGGGTAAAAGTAGCAGGGGTGGCTATCAGGCAAGCTAATGCATTATTCAGCTATTTCTTCTCACGAAGCTTCGTTTCCAAACTAGTGATCTTCACTGTAACTCCCATCCTCTTTTTCATGTGTCTCATTAGACCCACTGGACTCATTTACACCTGTTCAGATGAGTTAGCTTTCAAAGGCGATAAATGAAGGGGGAAATGAAAAAATTGCCTACTCCCCAGGGGTACTTCTGTGCTAACCCATCCATTACTGCTTGACTAATGTCCTGAAGCCTGAGATTTTATACCCTTTATGCATTTTATTCTGTTCTATGCAACTAGCTGGTATTATCCCTATGTTTAATTAAGATTCCCCCTCCTTAATTCTGAAATAGAAGAGAATTGTTGCTGTATTTCCTCACATAAAACTATTTTATGAGCTGACAAAATGATCTTTGTTCACAACCTGTAAAACTCTGCACTTCATGGGAATGAAAAATGTTAGCGAACTTTTCTGGCATATTCTGACATATGAGTGTAGAAAGGAATATATTGGCATATAGAGGCTTTTCTGTATTTGGAAATTCAAATGAGGGGATTGAAATCAGTCAATTGTTTAGTAGTTTCATGGTAGATAAATGAGTCTGCTACATTTTTTTTTCCTAAGGGGAGTTATTCAGATCAAGAAATAATCAGCAAAATTGGCAATCAGCAAATGAGCCAAGTAACATGATCATTGAATTAAACTCCTGAAGATGCATTGCTCCAAGACTGAAAGCTTACTTTATGAATCTGTTGAAAAAAAAAACAATTCACCTTCTTTCATGAGTTCTTTTACTTTGACATTATTTTCAACCCCTCCTGTTGTTTGAAAATGCAAAGAAGAACTGCAGGAAAACATTTTCAGCCCTTTCAAAATCAGCTCTACTTTTGCTCACATGTCTGAAAGAACCCTGTTTGTCCATACAATGTTTTCTAAAGATTTTATGGAAATGTATTGAATTTCAAAGTTTCCTGTTACAAATTTTGCACTTGTAAGAATTTTTCATGGACAAAGTCTTTTGCTTATCTATGTTTGAGGCGTCTTCATTTAAATATTATAATAAATAGAGAATTTTGCTCTTATGAGTAAGCAGATAGAAAGCAGGAGAAACTTTGAGGAAGAAAACAGGTAATTTTATTGCTATAATTTTAGGATTCCAGTGCCAGGCTTTTGTCCCCACTCTTCTCATACTGCTGTAGTCTACAGATCATTAGTGTCTCCCAAAGTGTTTTCCTTTATGAGTGTATTTAGTCTACAGATATGCAGATGCTCAGGGTCCTGCCCTTTCATTTGGTTCCTATTTTTCACTTGTGCAGGCTTATAATCATGCTGTTCCAGAGAGTATCTTTGATCTATGTAGGCTCTGACTAATGTTAAAATGTAGATATTAAGCATATTTTTTTTGTGTCGGGGCTGCCTGGAATCTCCCTTAGCAGGTTTTGTATAGCAGCTTCTGTATAATTTAAAGGGCATACAGGATATGCTAATGAGGCATTGAAGGTATTAGCAGCATTTGCAAAATTAAAAATTGGAAGTGAATCTCAAAACGAGCCCTCGGAATTTAACTTACATTTGCAAGCACAAATGTACATATTTTTTGTTAATGTCTTTGCAAAAGTTGCATTCTCTGGTGTTTACAATGGGATGAGGTTGTAGGAATTTATCAAAATAGTGTGGTTGATTTTTTACAACATTTTGTCTTGGGATGTGTTTTCTTGAGAGGCCAGGGAATATTTGCAGGCATATTTCCATCACTCCATCTTCTGCTTGCAGAACATAAAAGGGCCTGAAGTGTTTTCCAAGAGTAAGACTGATGGATAGCTTTCATCTTTAGTCACCACAAACAAACAATTCTCCCGCAAAAAAGAGAGAAAGCAATGAGAGATGTATTTAATGAGCTCCTGGTGACAAGCAGTGCAGGGCACACTCTGCTTCCTCCTCTCCTGTGCTGGCCACCCTTATCAGGGTAAGACCCCTGGCCCCACAGTGACCATCACCTTGCATGCAGCACCTTGCACGCAGCACCTGCTCCAGCCCAGGCAGGAAAGGGAGCTGGGAGCACGTGTAGGGGCTCAGCCCCTGTCCAGGAGAAGCCAGGGGATGTTAGATGCTTATTTTCTCTCTATCTGGCACCAGCAGTATCAGTGTTTCAGTGTATGAACACCCCATGTGCATGTCCCTATGTTGTGTAAGAGGAGTTTTCATACAGCTGTGTTGGCATCTAATGGCATTTATTGCAGCAACAGCTTTTTGCACTGGGGCAGCCCTTCTGAAGAGAAAGTACACTGCAGAACATGGCTTTATCCATGCACTTTTTGTCTCTGAGGCCTTACTGGGCCTGATACTGATCATAATTTGAACAAAGCTGGAGACTCTCCTGGTTTTGAGTGTGTTTTGCCTTGATCTTTTTCAAATGACCATCTATCTTCTATATCACACAGTTTTCTACAGCATCCATCACTGTTCAATCTACACACTTCCCTGCTAAATCAATGCTATGTTGTGAAGTCCCTGCAGGACTCTGCGGCTGTTTCTGCTCAAGTCCACAGCCTGCTTGGGGAATACTTTGTTTTAAATCATCATCATTCTCAAAACCTTTTAAATTGTGCCAAAGTATGACTGTCTTTCTAGTATGGACAAAAAAGGGCTTAGGACTGTGTGTTTGGAGGGATACAACATAATTTAAGAGATGTGGTTTTGGTCAAAATGCCAAGATCTTTTTTTGAAATCAATTTATAGGGAAATAATTCTCTCTAAGCAATGTATATTGAATCTTCATTGCCTTGTGTGGAATTCTTCACTGTTTCAAAAGAGGCTTTGCTAAAGGAAATAAAAAAAATCAAAGCAAAAAAGAGAGATGTGCTGTGGCTTAAGAATCTGTTTAGCTTTGTTGTAAGGTTCTAGAAAAACAGGTTCTGAAATACAATACTTGCTGATTTGTATCTGATGCTGTTAGTCACAAACCCTGGCAAGTTGTAAGAGAGTAAATATATAAGTACAAATGACAAAAATGCACTGCTTCACCACACTGCTAATGCTCTAGTAGTTACAGTGATACCCAATGTTGAGGGTGTTAATGGAAAAGTGTAAAAGATCTGATGGCTGCTGTTGACCTTGCTAGGGCTGTATGGAGTAAGACATGTCACTTAACCACCCCGCTGGCATGAAACATCTGCCCAGGACTTAGTTTCTGTGCACATCTCATCTACACAGCCTTATTGCTGTGACTTTAGTTTTCCTTCACTTCCACTCTGATTTCTATTTTACCATCAGCCCCTGCTCAAATTGGCTCTTATTTTTGCACTTGTGGAGGAGAAAACTGCTGTCTCTGCACAGAGCCCCTCTGGTAATCAATAGAGAGCCTGCACAGGGAGTGGCATACTGCCAGTCGCCAGGGTTTAGCTTGAACTTGAAAGATTTTGGAGTCAGAGCTGTCATCCTGCTGTTTGCTTCCTCCAAAAAGGTGTGAAAAGAAATGAAGCTCTGAACCTGCACAGGGTTTTGGATGTGTGGCCTTGGAGACACTAAGGAGAACCCCAAGAATCAAAGAGAAGCAACCTACAACTAACTCAAGGGAAATATTGCAGAACCAGCTTTGTTGAGTGCTTTGAGATCTCTGGCTAAGGGAAAAAGAAAGCACTGTTCGTATCAATATCTAATTGATGTAAAGTGGATTTAACTGGACTTTGCTTTGGTGGGGTAGTTTAAGCTCCTCATGGCTAATAATATTCAAATCCAGTTTTCATTCTAATGTTTCAGATAACTGCTTCCCATTGATGAGCAAAAGCTTCCACTTCCTTGACTTCTAACACAGTGTTTTGTCCTCCCTGCCCAAGATATCTGCCTCTGGTTATCTCTCCTTCCATACGTGATAATGAAACGGTCAGTGGCTGTGTCAGGAAAACTCCCAGCCATGCACACACAACGTTGCTGGAAGAGACAGGATACAGCCCTGTGAATTTATTCAGGGCTGTCCAGGAGCTCCCAGCACCAGGAGCCTCCATCAGTAACAGATAGTGCACCAGACGCCTGGAGGCTGAGTGGGATAGTGCCAGATGATGCACAGAGGCTATGCTCCAGCACGTGAAACAAGATTGTTCTCCCCATTAATTTCCTTTCCTATCACCTCTTCCCACCTGCTGTCTCATTTCCCTGCTGAATCTGGCCACCCGCCCATTTGGCTGTTTCTGGATGGGAAGAGGCTTCCCAGTGCTACTGCCCTGCCTGTTGTGCAGCCTAATGGGACCCTGCTTTTCCCCTCTGGCTGTTAACATCTCCTGCAGTAGGAATGAGGAGTGTTAATTCAGGAAAGAGATCAAGAGCAAAGCCTGGGCTATGGGCTGTGAGCTTGCTGCATATTGAATGGTCTGCCATAACTGTCCACAATGATTTGTTCTTTCTCCAAGACGAATGTTTCTGTGATAAGAAATGAGAGTCACCTGTCTTCTCTTCCACTGGTGGTTCAAGTAACTGGTATATGATGCCAGATAAAATCATAGAATCATAGAATCATGGAAAGGTTTTTCTTGGAAGGGATCTTGAAGATCTACTTCCAATGCCTTTGCCATGGGAAGGGATGCCTTCTGCTAGACCCGTTTGCTCAAAGCCCCATCCAACCTGATCTTGAACCCTTCTGAGGATGAGGCAGCCAGAGCTTCTCTGAGCAACCTTTTCCAATGCCTCACCATCCTCAGAGTAAAGAATTTCTTCTTAATGTCTAACATAAACCTACCTTCTTCCAGCCTGAAGCCGTTACCCCTTGTTTAAACCACTACTCCTTGATATCATGTTCACAAGCACAACTCAGACCAACCAACACTCTTCCTAGCAAGTTCACAGCCAAGGTTATACAAAGGAACATGTCCATACATCCCTGCTCAAACAAAATATTGCTATGCAGCTGTCTGAATTTCAGCTAATCTTTGGGACTCTCCCAGTAAAGTATTTTTCTCCTGCTGACAGTCAATAGCGCATTCTCATTAGTGACTGAGTAATATGTTTGAATTGTACAGAAACAAATATTTACAGCTCATAGGGGTAGAGAAAAGAAAGCATTAAGGAATAAGATTCTGTTATTGATGCTTCCTCTAATTATGTGCTTCAAATTCATATAGGGTTGTCATATTTCTGTGTTCTTGGTGAATGAGCCTGTATTTAGAATGGAAATACCATGGAACCATGATCTAGTTATTTTATTTTTTTTTTAAAGAAAATTTTCTATGACTTTTTATGGTCTACAGTTACCCAGAGGATATGAAACATCTGCTTTTCTGTGGTAAGTAAAGAATAACTCCAGCTGAGCTTCCAATCACAAAATTAATCTGCATTTTATGGTCTATCTAAGAGAAAACCACAACTTATGCTATTTTATATGTTATAAGTGTATGTTCTAAAGCAATTTTTGAAAACAGTATTAAGCAATTAAATAAAACTAAACAGGACTAAATAGTATGTCTGATTTTTTCCCGAACTTGAGTTAGTTTTGTTATTGTTTTTCTGGTAGAACTTTCCCTTTGATTGACATTAAAGCCAATATTGGTGATACCTAGAGAAAAAAAAAAAAAAAAAAGCAAAATATATCTTTGTGCAAACTGAAAGGATGGAAAAGCAAAAAATGCTTAATCATTTATTTCAGGTTCATATTCATCTAAAAAGATATCTGAGGCAAAACCAGTGAGCAGTGTTCCAATAGCAAAGGAACTGGAAATGAAACTGACTTCAGACAGAACCAAATGGAAAAAAACCTGCATTTAATGGAGGGAAAAAGTAAAAAAAAAAAAAAAACAGAAAAAGAAAGCTAAATGAAAAAGGAAGCAAGCAAACAAAACAAGTAGAAGCAAACTAGGTATGGATTTTGTTTATCTGAAGAATGTTCCTTTATACAGGTTATTTTAATTGTATACTTACTATTTTCTTCCAATTATTCACACTACTTTTTACTTGTAAGTCCAGCTTTGTTCCAAATCAAAGTTATTTTCTTTCTTGTTTGTAAGTGTATATTGATTATTTTACTCTGCTTGCAGTGGAGCTTGAAATGAGTATTTTTCATAGTTTCTTTGCTTGTACACCAGCGTTATCAATAATCCTGGCAGAATATTAGTAAGAGGACCTGAAATGGGGCCCAAGTGCCTTGATTTGCTTGATATAACTGTAATGACATAAATAAGCTTGCTACTGATTTATACTAATGAGATCAGAACCAAGCCCTGTGAAAGCGGAGCGTAAACACCACATCTGACTCGTCTGGCTTTAATTTGCAGGGCCTGCTCTCGCTGATGTCCACAGCAAAGGGCTGAGTGATACCAACACATGCTGGCCTAGACATGTTTTTTGTAATACCATTCCTAGCTTTAGTGAGATACACTGCCTTTTGTGCTGGGCTCTCATGGAAGCCCTGTGTCTCCACGATCTTCAGGTGATCAGACCACAGGTGGTCCTGCAGGATCCTCCTTTAGACTGATGGGATGAAGTCCTCGTGAGGTCCATTTAGCAGTTTGAAGTTAGGCTAGTCGACTACATATACACTGCAGATGAGAGGAGAAATGTCATTCCAGGCCAACACAGGCATCTGCATGAGAGATTTCCTCGTTCCTCTCACCTCACCTGTTTCTCTCCTTGGAACAGAGCAACCCAGTCTCTTTGACACCAGCTCAAAAGTTACATAGTCCCTCCTCCCCTTCCTCCTTAGGTGTACTCTCTGCTTCATTTCAAGGGATTATTTCTGATATCCTGGTATCTATACTGAACCTCTCACATGTGCTCTCCTGTCCATCCCACCTCCAGACTGCCTGAGGAATATTTTCCTCTGCTGCCTTTTGCTTTCCCATCCAGGGTTTCCCCCAGGTTGTGCCAGCTGTGCGTGCATCAGGGAGTGATAGCTGTGGGATGCAGAAGGATGAGAGCTGTCAGTCTGATCCATGCTGGAACATGTTGGGTCACAATTTCTCAATTTCAGGAAATTACAAAGTTTCAATATTGCAAGGTTAAAACTCCTTACGAAAAGTAATTACATTTTTATTTGAGCTGAAGAAATGTCACAACAGATTTGAGATTTTGCATTCTGGTCAGTGACAAGAGGAACAAGGAAGATGGTTATATGCATAAAAGGCAAGCAATTTTTTTTTCTCTGTGTAGCACTGCTGGGATTATAATTGGAATACAGCAGTCTATTGCAAATGCCGTGTTGCAAAGACAACATGAAAAAGTTAGAGAGAGTTCAGAAGAAAAGTAACAAAATAAAAGTTTTGTCAAAGAACACTTCTCCAGATTTTCTGGAGAAGTTAGAGAGCAAGAGGCCTCTGCATACAGGGAAAGAAGTCTGAAGGGAGATAGAGTAGCTAACCACAAACATAAAAAAATGATCACACAAAGCTTGGTCCTTTGCCCTCTCATGGCACCTTGGTATTGTTGTTTCTCCTTATGGCCTGGGCCAGCCTTGTGCAGGGTGTTGGCCAGCAGAGAGCTAATGAGTCCTTCGTGTGGGATCTGCACAAATACAGAAGACAGCCTGGCAACAGCCAAAGTGCTCGGAAATTTTTTCCCATGGACCTCTGTGTGTTAATAAACACATAAACAGAGAAAGAAGTAGTAGAGAGTATTAAATGTCATTACTTGCAATTGATTTTGTTTACGGTGGTTCAAAACATCCCTCGTTTTCATTCTACAGCTCACACTAGTGGAAAAAGCAAAGCAAAACACCATGAAAAAACATAATTTCTTCCAACACTGCCCAAATGAGCTATACCACAATTAAAAATAAAAGCCAATTTTGCCCCTATAAATACTCATCTTCATTTCCCCATGTGTGTGGTTTGCACTAGAGATAACCTGGGAGACAACAGACATTTCTGGCCTTAGCACATTGCTCCCACCCCTTGCACTGAACAGTAGCATACCCACCATGGTACCAGCTGTAGCCACTGCTCTTCCTGCAGATACCAGCCCTGACGGTCCCACAGAGGAATATGGCTGCTGCTCTGTGGATACAGATCACTAGTGTTTTCCTTGCTCAGGAATTAACTGCACAAAATCCACACTGTCTCCCTGAATATCATAATTGCTTGCTTTATAACTTAGGAAATTAAAACACTTCTGCCTCAAAGATGACCTCTCAGAGGTTGGAGCACTTCAGGCAAGGAAAAAGCAAAAGAGTCTTATTTTTCTCACTGTGGGTTATCTCAGCCTGGAAGAGAAGAAAGCTTCTTTATTTTTCTTCCTAATTATATTTCATAGATGTCCCAGAACAAGCCATTTCTGCAAAGCCCCTTGAAAGTGCATGGGGTGATGTGAAATATGGTGTGCTTTCCCAGAAGAGCTATTGGAGTGCCCTTTCTTGGCAATACAAAGTACACACTTGAGCACTCAAGGGGCAAGTGCTTCCCTTCAAATGCTTCCCCTTTGAAAAGGAGGCACTGAAAGAAAAATTGCTTTCCGTGAGCTTTGACATGCTGTGTAAGGCAAAGAATGATCCCACAGAGACTTACTGGACTCAGGGCGTACCTGCATGGCCCTCAGAGCAGCTCAGGACACCATATCCTGGAGCAGGATAACAGCCTAGCCCTGCTGAGGAGAGCTGGGGGCTGCTGCAGCCTGGCAGTCACTGCCTGGGTGGTTCAAAGGCAGTGTCTCTACGTTCTCTGCACACATCTCCCCTGTGCTCGTGGGAGGCAGGTTCAGCTCCCTGTAGCATTAAAGCAGTCTGTGACCTTGGGAAGAAGACCTCTCCCTGGAGAATCAGTGATGGAAAGTGAGGGGTCCAAGCCCACATCATGGCACCTAAATGATGCTCAGAGGCCAATGCCTCTACCAGCCAACCTGTCCAAGCCTTTAAAATCATTACATTGAAGACAGATGCCCAGTTTGTGACCAGCTAAGCTGAGAGGAAATCAATCTGAAATGAACCCTCAGCATCTCTGCAGGGCCAGGGAAACTGCACTCATAAGCTTCCTTCCTCTGTTTTACCTGCTTTGAGTCAGAAATATTTAGGCCAAAAAAACTCCCTTTTTCTTTTTTTTTTTTTTTTCTTTCTTGTGCTCTGGAAATCTGATCTTAATAGTCTTTTGAGACTTTCCAGTGGGGACCAAATCTATTTTCTGTATTTGTACAGAAGGTCATGGTCCTCTACTCTGTCTTCTGGGCACAGACAGACTCAGAAGGATCATACTGTAGAAACAGAACTTCCATTAAATCTTTTACTGTCTACAGTTTAATATATGCAGCTTCAGCTTATATGTCATGTCATGTCATAAGAAAACAATATGTACTTATTTAAAATAGATTCTTAGAAAAATAAAGTTGATCTTATTTCTCACCTGCACACTTTTGGGTTACCAGAGGCAGCTGATTTCTTCCATTATCTGAAGGTAAATTTGATGTAGCTCTGAACTTGGGAAAGCAAGTCAGACTGTTAAGCTTAGATATTCAAAATTGGACAGTACACAGTTGAAGGTGTTCCTGTTTATAAATAGGAGCTAATTTTCACGTTTCCTGAGCCCTGTTTTTATTTTTAGTGTTAGGTACAAAGATCTCAAGAAATTTGACCTTATTTTGTTTAAATCCTTAGTTTTAGACTTATGCAGGTCAGTTCAGATATTAAACTAAGTAGGAAACACCTCTCTCCACAATCACTCCAGCTTTCTTTTTGTGAAGCAAGGTCTAACCCCTGTACCTCTAAAGTCAAAGGCAGGGCTTGTATTGATTTCTTTATGGTTGGTGGCCATAAGGCCAGATGATCCAGATGATCTAAAGAAGGGTTCATTTGCTTAGATGTCATGCTTAATTTGCCACGACTATTAAGTAGCTGCACTGTCAAGAATTGCACAGTTGGGCATTTGGCCCCCAAATTGCTACTTCATTTTCATTTTTAATGCTCATTTTGTAAGAATGGAAGAGAAATTAAACAGCAATTAGGGGACCAAATACATAACTGGGCAACTCTTTGGTCCTCTGTCATGCAGGCCAATGACCACAGACCTTAGAAAATGCCAAAGAAAGCATGAGCACTTCATAGTTTTTGTGCTGTTATTTCAGAAAAGTATTCAAAGATAACTGTGTTGCTAAAATTCCACTTCATCTATGAATGTTAACAACAATACACCTTAAAAAGTTTTCAGTTTTGCATTTTTTATGTCGAAACCTGAATCCTTTGATAAATGGTAGGTATCCTAATTTGCTTGCTAACAGGGAACTTCTAGTGAAACACAGTGTATTCATTTTTTCCTGGAAAGTGAACACATAATAGGTGAGTAACTGTGAGACTTCCAATGTTAGATGGTTTCTGATACTGGTTTTTGAAAATAAATACCCTTTACATTTAAATACGTGTTTGATCCATAAAAGCTTTCATTCTAACTGGTCTAAAGTGTAGAAAATAAATCACACTCTCTCTGAAGATAACCAAGATTTCGTTGATAAAGTATAACAGAATATTCAGAGCAAAAAAACCTTTCTGAAGAACAAGCCAAGAGAATGACTCGATTTTTTCCTACCCTACTATTTTGCAGCCCCAGGTTAAATCCATCACAAGGAGTGCTCCCAGAAAATAGACTGATAGGTAAACCCCATTAATAGAAGATTATAATGACTTCAAACTGCCCTTGTCCAAGGAGGAAACATATGGAGAATCCCAAGTGGAAGGAGAAAGCACTTGATATTCCATGGATGCAGCTGGAAATGCTTCCTTTTGCCTTCATGAGCATGCATTCAAATAGGCATGACCTTGGATATTTTTCTCCCTTGCAGTACACAATTAGCATTGTCCAGAATGATAGTTTACGAGTAATTTTTAATTGTGCAGAAATTGTGGTCTTTATAGTGAAAATGGTATGTCATTAAATTACTATAAAACTCATAGTTAATTAAATGCTTTATACCTTTAAGCAATTAGGTTTGTGTAGTAACCTGTTGCCATTTCCTACATTTATTTTAATATTTAACCACACGTGCTCTGTCAGCAGAGAATTGATCTCTCTTATGATGACTGGAGAGAGGGGGAAGGAGGAAGTGAGTGGGTGGGTAAGAAACAGTGATAACAAAGGTTTTATTTCATTCTGCAGGTGACATTGAAGACACATTGCCATCTGGCATGATAAACATTATAATATATCAGTGCTTGTTTGCCAGATGTTGCTAGACACAAATAGACAGTGGTTCTGATGCATAGGGATGATTTAGCAAAATGCATCTTGCTAAATTGGAGTATCTGAGTTGTCACATTTTATCCTGCTTCCACTGGCTAGGTATGTACAGCAGGAGGAAAATTAAGCAAATTGTACACTAAAGCCAGTATTCTACTGCAGACCAACAGGAATAAGGCCACTGTGTGTAACAGCTAGTTCAAATTGATAGTCCTTGAAATAGGCCAACACGTGATAGTGTGCTCTGCCAACGCTTCATACATTCATGCAAGCATTTTTCAAACATAGATTGCAAGGTAAATAAATGTACCCGTATTTCTTAGTTTTTCAAGGCAGAACTTTTTAATTTCCATTTTGATCAGAGTGTGCATGTGTCTGAGTGCATGCCTAGGTCCTTGCTGTCTGGGAGTTTTTTCATCTTCCCTGGCTGAGACCTAGGAAGTCATAAACATTAGTATGCTTTTCACACAGAAAATCAGACATTTTCTGTGCCACGTTGCTTATACATCAAATAAAGCCAGGATGGTAGGGAACCCTGGACCCTCTGAAAATTGAGGGTGAATATCAGTAGGCATTGCAGACACTAGAAGGAAATTTGAGTGGCAGGAATTCTTCATTACCCTGAAAGTAGTCTGTTATTTTCATCTGTATTGTAGCTATACTGGGAGTCAAGACAAGCTGAGAAAAAACCCCAAGACACAACAACCAACTAACCAAACCCTGGAAAATTTTCTTCCTCATTTCAGTCTTTTTGTATCAACCCCATGGGCAGCCTATGTAACATAAGGGAATGAAATATAAGAATGAAACTGGAATAAAAGGTCTTTTCATTCTATGATCCTTTGTATATTTTAATTTCATCCAGAAACATCTTGTCTATTCAGAATAATCGATGGGGGATTAAAACTGGGAGAGTTAGGAATTGGCAAGGAAGCTTCCTTTCTGATAAAGCATCTATCTAAGTCTAGGTTGCTGCTTTGACACTTTGGTTATACTGATGCTGTAGACCAGACTGATGGATGATATCAGAGAGAAGAAGAAAGAATAAATAAAGCATTGCTATAGACATGTCCTCAGGGCAGGGCTTATGTCACATTATTTCATCTCTTGAGAAAAAATGAAATATCTTGCTGGGTTAGACCAGTGGCCCACATAGGACAGGCTTTTCTGGCAGCACAGAAAGTGAGACTGTGAGGGTGAGCCCATCTGCCACCTGCAGTATGCTTTCCCTTCCCCTGTATTCCCCAGTGTGCTCAGCTGCAGTCAGTAGCATATCTGGCTGTGGATTTGTTACCTGTGGCTAATCTGTTTCTGAATCTGTTGGTCCTGTGTCTTTCCATAACTTCCTGTGGGGACAGCTTCACCAGCTGTGAAAAGCTAAATCCTTTCAAATGTATTAGACTAAGCTCCTACCAGCTTCTGTGTTCTGAAGCTGGTTCTGAAGTGTTCCAGATAGTTCTAACATTGTGGGATCTGTTGAACAACAATTCTGCATCCTCATAATCTACTGATTTCATAACTTTTTGAAGTTCAATCTGACTTTTCCTGAGTCTTCTCTCCAAACTGTAAAACAGAGATATTTTTAATCTTTTCAGATACTACAGCTCCATTCTTATCATAACTTTCTTCTCTGTATCTGTGCAATGACCTTCTGGAGGTGTGGAGATAAGAACCATGAACAATAATCGAGATGTGGGTATGCCAAGTTTTCATACAGTGGCAACATAAAGTTTTGTGTTTTGCTCTCAGAGCCCTTTCTGATTTTGCTTGTTCCTTTTTGGTCCCATATTCTCCACTCTGCGAAATGACCATTGATCCCTACCTTTTGCTTCCCAGCTTTTAAACAGTTTCCCATCCATAGAGGGATTTTTCTTCAGCATCTTATCATTGTTTCTTTGCTGGTCTTTCCAGAAAGAACCTTCCAAAAAACCTTCCTAGGGAACCAAACCTATGATGTTCATTGGATCAGCCTGAAGACACAGCCCTTGAACCAAGGCAGGGGTTCCCTTCACAGGTGCTGTGCTGACCCTTTCCAACAGGCTGTCTTGGCTCCGTGACCTCTCACTGTATTTCAGACTCCCCTGTCGTGCTGAGGCTGGAGGTCAGACTTGGCAGTCTGTGCTTACGAGACCCTGCCTGACCCTTTTCTGTGCTCAAATCACCTTGGCACCCCACCATTCCTCCAGCACAGGGGATCCTAGCTGTGGCATTTGTGGCTCTGCAGTTTCATGGTTTCTTCAGGTCTCCCAGGTAAATGCCATCCAGCCCTGGTGATGTCTTGGGCACCTGTAGGGTTTAAAACACCCTGTTTATTTGTCTATATCCTCTAAAGCCTCTCTGACTCAGCTACTACAGAAAAAGTTAGATATGTAGGTATTTCCCCTGTGTAGGATGGGGAAGGCTGATGGAAAGACTTCACTGAGCTTTTTTACTCTGGAATTATGTTCCCTGAGTCCCTTTTTCATACTTTGGTCATCAAGCTGTTCCACTGATCAACTCACCTGCATCCTGCTCTTGAAGTATTTAATGAATATGTGACCATCAGTAAAAAAAGCCACCCTGTGCTTGCTCTGCAGTCCTAACCCTTCATATGACCTGTTTTTCTTTTGACCTGTTTCCCTTATTTGAGCAAGCTTTCAATTTTTTGACTGTTGACCTTTTCCCTGTGACAGCCTCCTTAACTTTCCCATTGAGCCATGCAGAGTGTTATTAGATTGCTTTGTTTTCCTTTTGAATTATGGCACATATTTTATCTGGCATCATACTATAATGTTTTTTCCAAAACCTTCATGATGCTTATAGATTTCTTGGGTTTGGACTACTCCTTTTAGGCTGTGTTTTTATTTGTTTCCTCTGAATCAATTGTCTAATTTTTCTGTAGTCTCTTTTCTTTTGTATTTTATTTATGAGAAACAAATTCCCCTGAAAAGTTAATAGGGGCTATCAAGTCCTTGCTGGAGGTCTGAGTGGATGGATCAGAACAGCCAGGGGCTCTGAGTCACTCACAACAGCAAAGCAGTTATTGTTACTATCAGTCTCCTTTTTATTGTTTTTGGAATAACCCAAACCTGTTTGGTTTTTTTCTTTAATATCTCCTTTCCTCCAGTGTCATGTTATGTCTGCTATTCCTTTCGACATTCCCCACGCAGAATTTACTGTTTATATATATATAAATCTTTTGGTTTTCACATGGCAATCCTTCTTGGCATGTTTTTTCCCCTAGAACTCTTGGAAAATTAAGGGTCTTTAATGAAAAAGCTGAAAATTTATCTATTCCTTGACTTTTTGATGTTTTTTATTGTTGATTCTCCTGGTTTTCTGAATTTTCAGTGTTGGTTAATAAAATGATATGAAGCATGTCTAACCCATTACTCTGAACTTATTGTTTTGCTCCTCATGCATTTTTTTCTTTTTCAAAACCTCTCCCAGTCCAAAATCCTTAGTTCTTTGCTTGTCAAAATTTCTGAGCATCATCAGGAAAAAAAACGCAACAAAAAAGAGGATGGACCTTCATGTACCCTGAGTGGGATAGACAACAATTATTATATTTGCTAAATGATAAAGTGAGAAGATGGGTGTGAAGAGGCCTTTCCAGTGCAACAACATTTCAGCAAGAACTTTCCATTTCTTGAGAAAATTTGCCTTGATTTTTTTTTCACTTTCATTTAGTGGGGTTTTTTTTTATGTCTTCAAAGTTGGCCTTTTTCTTGCTCTTATTTAATTTTTCTTTGATGCATCATTGTTAAGTTCCATCTCGTAGATAATGAATGTTGTACTTTTGGATTGCACTGTTGACATTTCCAAAACTGGAAATACCTGACTATTCAACAAAGAAAAGAACGTATTTCATTTCATAGATGGCTATTATACCCTGTTTCTTTAACTAACTAAATTTATTATTTTCTGTATATTTAAAAGAGCCACTCCCCAGAGTGCTACACCTCAGCATATATTTCATCTCCAACATGAAACAGAGGTTAAAGTAATAGGTTTTTTCACTTACAGGACATTACTAGTTCTGTGTATAAATTAGAAGATATGTTTCTGATATCATTGTTACCTTGAGGAAATATCATTTAACTTCAGACGGAGCAAAGAGGACTTCAAGGAAACTGAAACTAAGAAGGAAGTAGTGGAGTAGGTAAAAGATTTTAAAAATCAAGGAATTCCATATGGAGAACTAGGGAGCTTAGCATAAGATGGTGGCTTCCACTTGGGTCTTCATGAGATTAGGGTCTGCTGTTTGTGTTCCTCTAGTATTGCCTGGAAGCCCTTTGATTTGTTTTTTCTACTGTAGGTTTCTCTGTAATTATCAATAGATGAATGCAACGAGACAGTGAGATGAAATATAAAATATTTCCTATAAACAAAGCAGCACAGGACAGTCGATCTTTACTGAAAATCTACAGGAAGGCAGGTGTAAGAGCTGATGCAATCTCCCACCTCTTCTCTAGTTAACAGGCTCCTGCTGAACTTACCTCGGTGGCTCTTTGCACTGGCAAATTGCTCATCATTGGTTTCTCTGAGGTACAGCAGGGCCGTGACTTTTTTTTGTTTCAGAGACATCTAACTAAAAACCAGTCTCAGTTTGGACTCTTCTGTGTGTATGTGTGTCTCTGCAGGAGGTGCAGTTGCAGTGCACCACATTCACTGCTGAGAAATATGATCAAAGTTGCTCTATTTAGTTTAAAACCCGCATGGTTTCGGGAAGAACCATCTTTCTTGCTGACAGAAGAAATTTGGACACACATGAGCTATGAAATGTAGCTTGGTTGTTTGCTGGCTACAGTCACTTACTTTGATTGTTCCTTGTGTGCTTTGCATTCTGGAAAGGACCATCTGGCTTCAGGGAGGCTCATCGAATGAGAATGATAAATGCCTGCTGGAAGACCGGTAACTTTCTATGACTTTGGTAGGTACTTCAGAGATTCTTTAGCCAGAGGGTCTGACAGACAGTAAAATTCCTTCTTTTAATAATGATTGCTAAGATTAAACTCCCCATATTAATATTTAACACCTGTAATAAATGAACTGATTTTTACTGATATTCAATTAAAAAAAAAAAAAAAAACACAAAGAAAATTAAGCATGTACAACACATGCAAAAATGTTATTTTTTGCTTTGACACCCAGATTTAATGCATGCGATTTGGACATGTCATCCTAAACATTCAGAAGAGGTGGAATGCATGTAGGATTTGTTAGATCCTGTTGAGTGACCTCTGGTCTCATATTCTGAATGAAAAAGCTCCTTTTCAAGTGATATAGGAGGGAATCTATTGGCAGGATCATCTTCCTAACATGCCATATAACAGGCAAGAGTCAACCATGACAGAAAGTTCTGATCCATCTGTTTGTCTTAGTCCTTAAACTCTTGTCCAGAGTAAGGTCTGAGTAACTCAATGGTTCATTTTTTATTTAATGCAGACATTGTCTCTTAAAAGGCTATTTTTTGGGGTTGGACACAGTCACCCTGCTTTTTACTTTGTTTAACTTGGCAGGCCTGATTATTTTTCCTAGCCATTCAAATGATCTTTTATGCTTATTTGCTGACTTTTGGGGCTGATACTTTTGTGAAACTGAGCTGTGCAAAAAGCTTAAAGGCTTTTGGGGTTTTGTGTTTGGGGTTTTTTTTCTCTCCGTAAGTAAAAGGAGTAAAAATACAATGGCTATCAGTGCATATAAACGGGAACTATTGCTGTGAGGAGATACAGCTACACAGCCTCTCTGTCACTTTAATGCAGCTGATTAGCCATAATTCTTGCTACAGGTCAGAGGCAATGAGTTGGGATGTTATACGTGTTCTCCTGGGAAAGGAAGCCAGCCTGTGTTGTACATCTCTGGATCGGCTGAGCAGTGACAATGAAGTCTGGATTAGAAGCAGCTTCTCTACTTCTTTCTAACTCTGGAGAAATAGTAGCTGTTAACAGCTCCCCTCTGTAGAGGCACTGCAAGGTCATTGTAAAGATGTGTTTTCATTACAATTAGTGTGAACCTCTGGATTGTTTACAGGAAAGGAAAGGGAGAAAGGAAGGGGAAAAGACAGGGTGATCAAATTAGAAATATGCTGGTGCTGAATATAAATCTTGCAGGGACAGGGTTCTAGTTGAAAACTCTAATTTGTAGTAATAGGTCCCATAGCTCAAAGTTAGTACAGACTGAACAACTGCCAGTCAATTTAAATTCTGGAGAAAGGAATGATTCTGAAACAAAGACTGGGCTAGAAGCAAAGATTTTATAATTAGTTGTTGCTCTGTTTGGAATCAAAGTGTAATGCTGGGCCTGTTAGTACAGACACCTTGGAAGTTTCAGTGAGGGGGCTGACACCCTCCTCCCAAGCATCGAATCCCAGGAGCCTGCTCAATGGATATGTGGGCAGGATGAGGGATGTGACACATGGGTCTGCACAGAACTGTATTGTGGAGTATATGAAATTTTGAAGACTAACTAGGGTTGAATTAGTTTTTAAGAATTATAAAATAACTAATTATTTTGATGAAACATAAATAAATGTGGCTAGAAAACACATTTTTTAAATTTAATTTTATACTATTTTGTAATAACACTCTCATAGATCATCCAAATTCTCTGAAATATTGAGAGTCGGGGTAGAGTTAAAGTGATTGGTAGCATTTGTTATTATATTGGGTTGGGATTTTGGGTTGGGTCCAAAACTAATTTTTGATTGCTTGCAGCTGAGGGTGTTAGAATGAACTGCTTGACCAGGATTGTTCTAGAACAATCATATTCTGTTGGAAGTAAGGCGGTAATAACAACTAATATCAAGTCCTTCATAGAATTAATTCAGTCTTTTTGATGTTCATGAATTGTTAATGAGCAGCCTGCGATTTTATTTGAACTTCTAAATAAATTAATTTTCTCAATATTTTTGATAAACACATTTTTTCTTTCTGGATTGTTTATAAACAATTAATTGCAAGTACTCCTCAATCAAAATTTAATTGATGTTCATTAAATTTTATCACAGCCAATGTTCTCTGTGTTATATTAAGAGCTAGGCAATAAACATTTCTTTCACCTTTTTTAAAATTTTATTTTATTAAGGTTTAAAAAAAATCCCAAACATTTAGATATTTCTTACCAAAGAAGAACGAGGGTGTCATGGTACCCAATGATATCCATGTGGGCTGTATAGTTCCTGCATGGAACAAATCTTTATTCTGTGTTTTGAATCACAGTCACTAGGAATATTGCTGCTGCTTTTTTTTTTCCTTTTTACTTGTATTTTGATGGAGAATCATTCCTGATGGAGATTTTATTTACACCAAGAAACCTAAAGAAAAAACGTTTTAAGGCAACAGTATTTTCAGAGTAAAGTGGTTTTGATGAAAAACCCTCTATTAGCTCTCACAATAACACACATTTTAAAACAGATAAACTTCTCAAAATCAGGAAGAAACCACCATCATCTGCTGTTTCTTCAACTCAACCTTCAGAGAATAAACCAGTTTAAGTGTTTGGCACTGGAGAAAAAAAACCCAAACAACTTTGCTGGTGAACAACTTTCAATTTGCCTGGTGCAGCAATTTTTGTACCCATGAGCAAGCTAGGTGAGGTCAGATTCAGCTGGCCAAACGAAGCTGTCTGAACCCAACTTAGTCAACTGAGGTGCCTTCTAAAGGACATTATTTCTCTTATCTTAAGGTAGACGTCTACATTAGATAGACTGTAGGTGGCATGGCAGTATTTTTAACCAAACCCTCATTGTATAATCTGAAATGGTCATTTATATATCTTTGCATTAGTGGATAAGCTCCTAAGACTTTTTCCCAGAATAAATGTTCTCATTTACAAGTCCCCTAATCTTATGCTCTGTGAATTCTTTTCATATCCATTTAGAAAGAAGCATTTATTTGAATGCATGGTCCAGCCAATCCCTTCTTTAAAATGCTCATGGAAAGGAGGGGATGCGATGTGTTTGATGTTGGGCTGCCTAAAGCCTTTGAGATGGAATGACTTCTAACTTCTAAGACATGTGTGCCAAGAAGCACCAAATATTGCTAATCTCTAAAGCTTTTATGTTATTAGAACACAAAATAACAAGCTACCATGGGATAACTTTTTACGTAGAGGATACTTGGACTGAGGCAGATAGAATTAAATGCTTAAAAGAAATCTATCTCCTTTGCCTACACATTTTGTCCTTTCAGGGCAGTTTTTTTCTTTCTTATAATCCTTTGTGGACATAAGCAAACTCCACAGGATCCCTAGGAAAGCTTCCTTCACATCACTTTTCTAATATGACTTCAGATACATCCTCTTCTGCCAGGAACCCTCCAGCTATGTCCTGGAGTTTCCTGTTCTGTGTTTGGACTCACTGTGTATTTCTAAATCCCTTTTTGTGCTATTTCATTCCTGAAGCTTCACCCAGCTGCGATTATTCCAGGAGGATGCTATTTCTTCTCTATTCAGAATACACCACAATATGTAATTGGCAGAGACTTGGAACTAATTAAATGGCTGCATCATCTATTGGAGATGGGAAAGCAAGTCAGGATTTGCTGTTATGTCTTCCTCTGTCTTTAAACTCTTCCTATAATCTCCATCACAGTTGTACCTGTACAAGGGAAGCAGTAGCTTCTTTTATTTTTCACACAGACAAACTTGCAGCTGCAGTACATACTCTTGCAAACACACAGCTTCATTTCTCTTTGCACCTCTTTGCAGGGCTCCTCAGTTTCAGAGTGTGTTCAGGATGCTGTGGCACTGTTGTTCTTTGATTTGAGTCGGTAAATAAAAATACAGAGACATGCACACAAACACAAAAATATACATGTATATACATGCCTTGTATTTTTTTCATAACCAGCCTATATAAAGCTTGAAATCAGCCAAGATTGTCAAGACATGCCAACAGAAAATAAAGCAGTGACCCTGATACTTTTCAGTTCTTCATTACTATCCAGGTGGTCCTACTGCAGTTTGAAGACTTGTTACAATTTGATTAACACTTTATCCTTTATTACAGAAAATATAAAATAATACTTGAACACTTTCTATGCTGGATAACAAGGTAACAGATGGACAAGATTTTTCCAAGCAATCTCTAAGAAAATTGACTCAACAGGACACAAATGAAGTTGCAATGGGAAATTTCTACAGGTTTAATTCTTGGCTCACCAGCCTTGGGAAGAAAGTTTTGTTACAAACCCAAAACTTGGTATAATATGAAAATGCGTAGCTCCTGCTAGTTTTCCTGAGACTTACATATAAAGCCTGTAAGCACCCAAGACCACATGCAGAATAACAATGAAACTTAGGAAGTATCCATTCCTGGTGGAAAAAGTCAAGAGGAGAACAAATGTGAAAAGACATTACATTTGCCCGTCCTACTAAGTGGTAAATACTAGTTTGGAAGAATACAGATCTTATACACAAATAGTGAACTGTGTGATGTGAAGAAACTGAAAAAAAAAAAGACTGCAAATTAGCAGTCCTGTCAGGAAAGAGACATGAGATTGCAGTGTTTGTCTGTATATTTGAGAACAAGGCAGCAATATACATAAGGAAGTGGGTGTTTGTTTTCTTATATTTAGCTGGAAACTAAAGAAGCCAAAACCAGATTGTACTTTTTATAATTGCAGAAAAGAGTCCACACTTGAAAAAGCTGTCTGCCTTTTGCTACTTCAGTGTGACACTACGGATGTTTTATTAAGTGAATTGTAATATCCTCTCGCCTTTAGAGTCCAACATCATGTGGTGATGTAATGCAATGTTCTTCCTTTTATGTTCTATCTGATTCTTTTCCTCCTTTTATTCATTTAAATGCTTAGACAGGTGGTTTGAATAAGTCAGGAGTACTACCTTTTTATGTACTTTCTATCTTGTATCCAATGTTAAATTGTTTCTACTGAGTAATAGGAGAAGGGGTAGCCCTTTGGATGAATAGATTTATGCATAGTAACCCCATTCTGTGGCACAAGGAGGGGTGGGTTAGCGGAGACCTGAGGTTTTTTTTATCTGTAGTTTAAGGAAGGTGTTTTTTAGATGATTTGCTGTTTCAGACATTACTGAAACCTGCATCTTGGACGGACATAAAAGAAATGTTATTTGTTTGAGAATCACATCTGTTTTTATTTTTAAATGCAAGCTTTCAAGGGAGAATGGATATATTTTACCAGACCAGCTGACAGAGCTGAGGAAAAGTGAATGTTATTTTCTGCTTAAAAATTCTTCTTTGGTTCCCTGACTAACCAAGACTTTGAATGTGAAGTCTGCCCGTTTTTTTCATTTGTATTTTGATTAGTAAGAGATACCACATGTCTCTAACTCTTCTGCCTTAGGACATGTTGGCTACCCCATCTTTCTTTTATTTTTGGCATTTTGGTTTCTGGCTTGTTAGTTCATGGTGATTTGTCTGCATGGGAATCTCTTCTCAGTTTTTACTTGTTTTTCTCTCTTCATTCTAATTTTCATCATCTTATATACAAGACCTTCTAAGAAGAATTCTTGCCTTTATTACAAAGAATATAGAATCACAGGATCGTAGAATCATAAAATGTTTGGGATTGGAAGGGACATCTTCCTTTAGATCAGTTTGGTCAGAGACCCATCCAACCTGACCTGGAACATTTCCAGGCACTATACCCACTTCTGTGGGTAACTTGTTTCAGTGTTTTATAACCTTCATTGTGAAACACTTATTTCTTATATTATATTTAATCTAAATCAACACTCTTTTAAAACCACTAAACCCCTCCAACATTAAAAAAAATGGTTAAAAACCATTTAAAAACCATTACGCTTTGCCCTATATCAAGCTCTCTTCATAGGAGAGGCACTCCAGCCCTCTGATCACCCTCTGAACTCTTTCTGACAGATCCATGTCCTTCTTATGTTGGGGACCCCAGATCTGGACACAGCACTGCAGGTGGGGTCTCAGCAGAGCAGAGCAGAGGGGCAGAATCCCCTCCCTGCCCTGCTGCCCACGCTGCTCTGGATGCAGCCCAGGACACGTTTGGCTTCCTGGGCTGTCAGTGCCCATGGCTGGGTCATGTCCAGCCTCTCATCCACAGCACCCCTGAGTCCTTTTGGGAAGGGGTGCTCTGGTCTGTTCTTCCCCAAGCCCATATTGGTACTGGGAGTTGCCATTACCCATGTGAAGGACCTTGCACTTGGCCTTGTTGAACCCTATGAAGTCCTTATAAGCCCAGTTCTTGAGCTTGTCCATGTCCCTCTGGATGACAGACAGTTTTCCTAAAAATTTTATCTCATATCTCTTTACTGCTTTCATTATTATTGCTATTACTACTTTTTTTTTCCTACAGGAAAGCTATCTAAATGGTCATCCTTGCTTTCATGGTAACAATTTTCATATATCCCTGAAAAGATTGAAATAGTTGATCCTGTTCTCCAAATAAATAACTGGTTCATACAGCTACTGAGCCACCACCATTCTTGTGCCAGCTTTTGAGCATGTCCAGAATTGAGAGCATAGAAATATTTTTATAACGTGCTACTTTATCATGAAAGGTCTATTGAAAACTACTTGGCAAGGAAGGAGTTCTGTAAGATTTCCAAATACATAAAGGACCTTCATCCGATCCAAATTAGACCAATCTGTCAGCCTAAGCACATGTCTACTGAAGGCATATCAAAACCTCCTATTAACTATCAAGAATACGATTCAAAACCTATTGCTTGGGCTAAGGACTTGATCTGACTTCAAAAAAGCATGTAAATAAAACTGCTGTGCCTGTGTGAAATCCCAGCAGGGCTGATGGGGGGTTTATGTCCAGGACAGTTTGGTTATGCATTGCAATTTGGGAGGAGAATAAGCTGCTTGACATTGAATCCACACGGAGCCTAATCAGCCTGCAGGAAGTAAACAAACTCCCTATCTCTCTGTGAAGTACACAGGGCAAGGCTAAGCAGCACTGGGAAATCCCAGGCTTTAAATCAAGATGCATGTTGGCTGTAGGGCTTTGGAAGCAGGAAGCTGAGCTAACTCAGCTGTGACATGGGAGATCACCATCATGAAGAGCACATGCTCCAGAAAACAGCTCAGCTGTGGATGTGGGTGGCAGCTTGCAAATGAATGAGAGGTGTCTGAGAGTGTGAACAACTGATGTTGTTAGTGTCTGGAGTTAAGTGCATGTCCTTCCTCCTTCTGAGGACTTCTTTGACTAGGAAAAGCCCTCGTCTGGCTCCTCTTATCCTCAACCCCTTATACTGCCAGAGTACATTTGGTGGGTTTTGCAACTGTAAGAGCTCTGTATTTCTTTCAATTTATAAGCCTGGGGGACAAAAATTCTCTGGAGTTGATGGAAATTATATATCCCTCATGATCATGTAAAGAAGCTTCATAATTGACAAATAATGATATTTTAGAGTCAAGGAATTGTCTTTCTATCAAGGACAAATTTTAACAGTTGAAGATTTCTGGAGACATGGCAGTGTATCTAATGCACAAGGCACATGGATATGGACATGGACTTATCTTACAATATTATAACTGATTTAAGAGAATCATAGAATGGCTTGGATTGCAGGTGACCTTGCTGGTTCCAATGCGCTGCTGTGGGCAGGGACACTTT
>VZRO01003957.1:579464-648850 GCA_013397915.1 Daphoenositta chrysoptera | reverse complement strand
ATGGGTTTGAGTTGAGGGAAAATTCCCATTGTCTTCATCTTAAGGTTTAAATTGCAGGGGAATCCC
This sequence comes from Daphoenositta chrysoptera, assembly GCA_013397915.1. Taxonomy (NCBI): domain Eukaryota; kingdom Metazoa; phylum Chordata; class Aves; order Passeriformes; genus Daphoenositta; species Daphoenositta chrysoptera. Next base: position 648,784 of record VZRO01003957.1, on the reverse strand, counting down.
TGTTTTCCCTTGGTTTTAAGGGTTTAATTTCAGGGGAGATCCTCCTTTTCCCAGCATGTGAAGTATTTAAATAGAGGGGGAAAGGGGTGAGGTGAAAAGGGGCAGAAAGAAGGAGAGGGAAAAGGGTGGGAAATGTGATGGGGACAAAAGGGCAGGAAACCTGAGGGAAATGTGAGGTAATTGGGCACTCATACCTTAATTGGGAATTCATGAGCACCACTGAGAGATACTGTCTTTTTGAGAAAAAATCTGGCAGAATCAGTCCCAGAAAGAAGATTTTTCAGGTCTAAAAGTTCACAGTCTTGAAAAAAGGGCAAGTTGGGTGTTTCTAAGATTTGTCTTACTTTTTATAGGCCTGTATTTCTTGAGAGGAATTTTGTATTAGCAAACCTACCCTCAATTTCCTTGGATATGTTCCACAATTCAACAATGCCAAGTGCATTTTAGCAGCTGGGCCCTTTCCTTGAGCCATCTTGCTAAACATTGGTTGAAATCCAAAAAAGCTTGTAAGTACACAGGGGGATGTGTAGGTAATCCCATTGCTTTAGGTGCAGACACTTACATGCTCAAAGATAAAGCACATTCTTCAATAACTGCTGGAATCGATGAGACAGCAACCAGCCCCTCTCATCATCTTCCTGAGAGAAAAACACAGCATCATATAATAGCTCTAAAACACCTGCAGCAGCCCTAAAAGTGTATTTCCCACAGCTTTGAGAAAGATCAGTGTTACTTGGTATAAGCTTTTCTCCTTCTTTCTTCCCCAGTCCCTCTTCTTCCCAGTTGTATTCTAAACTTTTGGGTTGATGCAGTCCTCTAGAGGCTGAAAAGGGCTTGACCTGGTATAAAAAGCAATGTTTTTCCCATGTAATAAATATTTAAAATGTTTTATCAGTGTAAATAAATGCTAAATTCTGTGAGCCCAGGGAACAGCATTAACGTTTTTTGCTTGCTGAAACATTTATGGAATCAGTGTCAGCCAACAGAACACAGCCAAGAGGATTTTTTTAAAGGTAAACTGAAGTGCTTTTAAAATAAATACGAAGAGTTGTTTAAGATCTTCAATTATTAACAGAAGAAAAGTGTGGGCTGAAATAGTGCAAACAATCCCTTTCACTGCACTTTCCCTAATCCCTGTGCAGTTCTCTGTGTCCAGCCTGGAGTGAGCTCCTCGAGGCAGATGCTGCACCTTCACAGATGTCTGCAGAGAGCCTAGCACACAAATAAGTAGATTTAGAATGCCAAATATTTGAAAGCCGTTTATTTTTATATTTACTTCCCGGGACTTAAGTTCAAGACCCTGTGTTTATGGTTGGCCAGTGATGACATTGCCAGCCCCTGCAAACAGCACTATGAAAACTTGGCTCTGCTGCAGAAAGCAGAGTTTGGCATCACCTCCTTTAAACCCTGAGGCCAGCTCTGCAGTCTGATCAGGTCACCAGGCACTCTGATTTAATTATGATTAATTATGCATGGCTCATTTCTGGGAGTGCAAGCCTTACCCCTCCACAAGTGAGACAAAAATTCCCAAGATGTGCAATGGTGTGAACACCCCTGTGGGGTGATACCTGTGCACTGCACCATGCAAAGATTAAGAGCATACATGAGTTGGGGCAGAGAAATCATTCTTTTATAAACTGAACTTTCTTTTCTTCCTCTGCACAGAGAAAGAGCCCATAAAAGCGTGTGGAATTCTCACCAGCAGTTAGAAAAATCTTTGTGACTGCTTATAAGGGGGTGGTTCACCTTGATTTACTCTGATCAGAAATGTGTCTGTACCTCTGGGGTTTCAGAACTCAGGTTTGATGTGTTTTGAAGCGTGTGAGGTTTTCATTAAGAACGTCACTCTGTTCCACCCACCACGGCTCTTCCCCAGTCCTTTATTCTCTCCTCATCCTCTCTCCCTGCTCTCCCCCTTGCCAGTACACGGAGTTTTCCCACTGTCTGGGCACGGTTCCTCCTACCCCTCCCTGCAGCAGCTCTCTGTGTGTGTTGAAGTGGCTGCCTGGCAGGAGGAAGCCCTTTGCAGGCAGCAGCTGTGGTGCAGCAGTAACTCAGCAGCAATGTGGGGAGCCTGGTGATGTGCATGCACCCCTTGCCCGTCTGCAAGCAGCACTCAGTGCATCTTCTGAGGGCATTTCTAAAGTCACCGCCTAGTTAGTGATTTTTTAACTTTTAGAAACTCTCTGAATACTTTGAAGGTAACGTATTTAAGTTGGCTAATTACTGAAATCATCTGGATTTAAAAGCAGGCTGCCCTAAAGGGATAGTGCACAGCACACACATCAGTTCATGCTAACAGTATTCAGTACCTCGTGTCCTCTTCAAAGCTGGCTTATTATCCTCAAGAAGCTTTTCTCTAATTAAGCTGGCTGAAGGTCCTGTACATCCTCTGGTGCTACATGTTCCCCTTGACCATCTAAACATCCTCTCAAGTTTATGGTGCAAACCTTTGTTTTCACAAACACTGCTTTGTTAACACAAAGGACATTGGTTTGTGCAGATATTATCTTCTCTGGACATCTGTAGCAGGCTAAAGCACTTTCATGGTGTGGGTGTTAATGAAGCTGTTTTTAAAATGAGGGAGCTTTTTTGTTCATCTTTTTGTCTGTCCTCAGTACCCTCTCAAGAGTGCTGGGTATAACCCACAATGGATGTTAATTAATAATAATAATTAAAGGTAAATTACATAAAACCTGGTATTAGAACTCTTAACCTCATAAGCGTGGCTGCATTTTGGATTAACAAGACTCCTAAACTCACTGAGAAAAGAGGCCTTTATTTGCTGTTGTGTAGATTTATTTGAAGCTCCAAGTATTTCAATCTGCGAAGTTTGTGGGTTTGTTTTTTTTTTTCCAGGTTTGCAGCCATCTGTAGTCTTTTAACTTTCTTGTACTGTTGTACTTTGTTTGGGAGAAGGTGAGACAGTTTTCATTTTCTGGGGAATGTAACATTTCTGACTGATGTAAAGAATTGGAGAAATGGCATTCTTGACTGCACTTCATTTTCTGAGCATATTTAGAATATTTAGGACAGAGTGAGTGGGCATTTAGAGGAAAAGGTTGACTGCCTCATGTAAGAACAGCAATTTTTTTTGCCCCAGAGACATTGCTTATTGAGAAAAGCATCCAGAGGCAGCTGAGCAAGCAGAGTGGCCCACTCTTGTACAGGATGTGTTGATCCTGTCAGTAATGCAGTTCATGCAGGAGCCTCTGTGAAAGCCAGGGTGTTTCATGCTGAGTGTCACTGCCTTTGGATAGATAACTGATAACTGAACTGCCTGGAGATACCTGAAAAAGTGTTCTGACATCTGGGGGGTGTTAGAATCCAGCCAGTATTTGCCAGCAGGCGGGGAGGGATGCTGCTGGCCAGGCAGCTGATGCCACTTTTGGTTGTTTCTGCTGTGCTCCATCGTGGCTGTGGAGCAAAGGCAGTGTCAGCCTCAGCTGTGAACTGACAAGTGGATTGCCTGCGAGGGAAAGTGCTTGTCAAGAGATGTGTCATCCTCATTAGAAAGTATTTAAATCAGTTTAAAAAAAAAAGAAAAAAAAGAAAGTCTAAGATCTTAGATGATAGATTTTAGAAGTTATTAGTTATCACAAGCTCTCTTGGCAGATGTATAACAGACATTTACAACCCATGAATCACATTTTTCAAAAATCACAGCTAATACCAACTTCTCTGAGGAGATGACAGCATTTGCAGGAGACATTAATGACTTCTGGCTCTCAGTCATTGCAAAATCATGAGCTTGTAATTGTTCTGATCTGGCTATTTGTAGACTATGGAGTTCTAGAGGTCTCTCAATACTTCCGTCATTAACTTGCCAGTGACAGTGGTTGCCATCATTCCTACTCAAAGTGATAACTTTAAGATCTTTGTAAATGCAAATCCTTGCTAAAGTCTTATGAGGCTGGCTTTATTATTCTGGTTTTACGAAATGAAGGGAAGGAGACAGAGGGAGGCACACAAATCTGCAGCTTGAGTCAAGTGCATCTGAGGGTACAGCTAATTGGGGATTTAGAAAACTTGGCTACAAGTCACCTTCCCTTGGTCATTTTGGGAATGTTTGGCTTGCTCGTGGTTAGGACTTTAAACAGTCTCATACCTTAACAATCTTGTAATAATATTTTGCTCATACCCGTTTCTGGGCAACCTCTGTTGAAAGGTGATCCATAAATCTTGGGACGAAACCAGCACTGCTGGTTCTGACTCTGCCTCTGTTGAGATTGACATTAGATGAGGTGGGTGTGGAGCACCAGAAGATCCTGAGTGAGCTGGGAGCTCTGGCTCAGTGTGGGTTTGGTGGTTCTTGAGCAGCTCAGGCTCAGCCTGGGACTGGGTTGGCTTCTGGAAGAGCCCAGCATCAGAGCTGGGACATGACTTCACTCTGCCACCTCTCCCCATGCTCTGGGGTGCATCTCTGTGCACCCCAGCATTTGCCCTCTCGTGTGTTTCATGGTTCTTGTCCCTCTTCAGGCCTGGTTGTTCTTTGTTTTTCCTGTGCTTTAACTCTCCCCAATACCATGTGTGCAATACCTTAGCCCTGCTTTTCAAGAACAAGCAAACTAGCTGATATATTCCCTCCTCGGGGAGGGTGTTTGTGACAGGGGAGGTTTGGGACCTGTTTCACTTTGGTCTGTGATCTGGGCAGCAGTGGTAAATTTTTGCAATGTTGGGGATCGTCTGGAGGGAGGTGATCTGTAAATGTACACCTTTACATCATCCAGATAATGAGTTCAGGTGAGGGGAAAAGAAATAAAACTGAAACACTACTGTGCAATGTATAGCCTCTCTGAATTTTGTTCTCTTGCTGATAAGTGCTTCCTTCTGTTCTCTCTGCAGGTCTCCAGGTGGTTTTAAATTCAATTATCAAGGCCATGGTCCCTTTGTTGCATATTGCCCTGCTGGTGCTGTTTGTCATTATTATCTATGCCATCATTGGACTGGAGCTGTTCATGGGGAAGATGCACAAGACCTGCTACCACGTGCAAGGGGGTCTGATAGGTAAGGGGAACACACACAAACGTGCAAAGGTTTTCAGAGGTAGGCTTTTCCCATGTGTGATAGAACATTTCTTCTGGCACAGGAGATGGGTGGCTGTTGCTCACTGCTAGTGTACTCCTTATGGGTATCACAATTTCACCACTGCAGACTGAGCTTCATGGGAGATGGCATCACAGAAATGAACAACTCATTTATTTTATAATTCATCTCATACACAAATGCATCTTTGTTTTAAATCAGTATCATTGTAAAGGAATATATAATTTGGGGCAGTACTTTTTTTTAATCATAGGCTGCAGCTTGGTTAGAAGTACAACCAGAAAGAAAACAAAATTATATTAATGGGAAGAAACTTTCTGCATCAAATATATCAGGAAAGAATTTTCAAATTGTTTGCAGAAAGAAATATTCACATTTCAAAAGAATTCAATTGCATTGTCACTCATCTAACCATCTGTTCATTTTCATTTGATTTATTGATCTTGAACAGCAGCTATTTCTCATGAGGTGGTGGGTGCTAATGCCTAGGACCCAGTTCGGCTCATACAAAAATATTGTACAGCAGAAAATTGTTTCAGAAGTTCTGTAGTTTCTGCTTTTATAATGTTGGCAGGTTTCATTTTCTGGAAACGATGCTAGAACTATAATGAACTGTCACTCTGGTTTGCATCTTTAAAGTGGGTGTATTTTTCTCCATTCTGTCTGGAAGTATTTACATTGCAGCATCTAATTCTGATATTACTGTTTCTGGCATCCTTCTGTGATAAGAATGCGATCACAATTTTGGAAAATTACATTGTTAACCATATAAGATGAGAAGAAAACATAATTACCCCCTCCCCTACACATATATACATACCTGCATCTGTTAAAAGTGTAGCACTAAGATCTGAAATCCGTATATTTTAAAAAATCACGTTGCAGAAGTTTTTGTGCTTATAAAAATGCTTTCTGGAGCATTCTTTATATAGCAAAGCATCTAGTTTGCTTTGTTGTATAGATTCTCAGATCTCTGAAAACCCCTGTACAGAATAAGGGTGGATAACCAAGCAGCAGCCTGAGAGTTTGAGTGCTGCTGGGCTACTGATAAAATGCCACCCACCATCTAAACGCCCGAAGAGCAGAGCTCCAGACACTCTGTGCTGTGACTCGGCGGTGGCCCGGTGCCACATCAGGCTGTCCCCAGGCGCTGGAGCCTGTCCTGCTGCAGCTCAGCTCCTCCAGCAGAGCCAGCCCGTGCTGCACCCCAGGGTTCACCCGGGTGACCGCGGGAGGAGAGCGCTGGCCGCGACTCGCAGCCTCACGGAACGTGACAGCCTTGAGCTAATGGTCCCTGCCATGCTGAAAGGCAGGAGTTCTGCCTCGCTGGAGGGTATGCTTTGGGGAAAAAAAAGTTCATCTCAGTTTTGACTATAAAATTTGACAGCTTGGCTATTGTTTTTTACAAAAAGAAAGCGCAGCGCGACAGCGAGCGGTTGCCTGTGCGTTCCTGAGAAATCTGTCAAACTTGCTGCAAAATCCACTTGTTAAAATCTGATAGCCTTCACTCGCTTATCAGTGTGTCAAACGGTTTTCCTCAGCTGTTTTTCCCCCTTCTCTCCTTCAAGATACACCTGCAGAGGACGACCCGTCCCCGTGTGCCCCCCAGTCTGCCCACGGGCGGCAGTGTCAGAACGGCACCGAGTGCAAGGCGGGCTGGGAGGGACCCAAGCACGGCATCACCAACTTTGACAATTTTGCTTTTGCCATGCTCACGGTGTTTCAGTGCATCACCATGGAGGGCTGGACAGACGTGCTGTACTGGGTACGTATCCGAAAATGACGAGCTGAGAGTCCTGCTCGTGCTCACAGCTGTGTTGAATCCTGGGGGCTTGAGCTTTTCTGCTTGTTCTCTAGAGTGAAGGCATGGGAGCTGGCATGGAGCTTGAATTAACTCAGCTCACTGTTAGGTAAAGTGGGAGGGGCTGTGTGGTGCAATGAAATCGAGTGTAAATGTTGACTTTCCATTGATATTTTAATTTTGAATGGTGGCAGATGGCTTATCGATTTGAAGGTTTGCAGTGTACCTTGGTTGAGCAGAAAGTCATTGAAAGACCCTCTCTGCAGGAGTGAAACATCTCATACATCTCCAGATTACTGATGCAGAAGTATTTCTGACAAACAGCCATGTGCTCTACCTATGGCATTTATGTTGTAAAGGCACTGCGCTGATCAGCTCATAGGTTTGATAAGAAAAATTATTCTCAAACTCAGGCAGTACTCCTGATTATGACTTTTGTCAAAGAAGAATTTATTCTAGTGCTTTTAGTTCTTATACTGATATCTATCATGGTCACACGTTTAGCCAAAACATGATATTATCTTTAATATAAATGGAGTCTCATCTTGTCCTGCACCCTAATTCTGGACATTTCAGCAGCTTTAGTTTATACCTTTTAATTCCTAATGTATTGGGAAATTCATTACAATACAATTATACTGTAGGAGCTAATATCAGGTTTAGCTTTCACCATTAAATCCTGTATAAACGTGTTTCTGGATGCAGCTCTGGCCATCAGCTTTTGCAGCAGTATGTTATGATCCAGGACCTCCATTCACAGCCAGCACAGTCCTGTCTGTGTGGGCTAACCCAGACCCTCACCAGTTTGTAAGTCTGGCGTGCCATGACCCCTGCTTCTCTGGGATGGTGGGATGTGTTAAATGCACGGTGCAGTTTGACTCTAGAAGGGTCAAAGCACACAAAAGGATAATCTGGACTGAGGCAGCTTGCACTGTTAGTCAACATCAGCTTTTGTCCTAAACATGAAGCTGCCTTCCACCCACCAGTGATTTAGAGTTTACAAGATTTCCCTTTGAAGATTTAGCTTATCTGAAAAGGATGGTTTCTGTGTGGAACAGCTAGAAGTTGTCTATCTTCTTAAGCTTAGATTAGAATAGTGACTACAGCTTCCTCCTAGTGCCTGGGATAAAGGGCAGAGATCAAACCACAAGGGGAGTCTGGGTCTCAGGGAAAAAAACTGCCATTACTAGAAAAGATGCTATAAATTAATAAAATAATGAAGAGCAGAAGTTAAAGTCGGAAGAGAAACTGGGCAAAACTGCTCCACAGTTCAACTATGGCTACAAATAACATATCTGTGTTTTTACCACATTTAGCTCCCTTTTCTCTATGCTGTGTATGACTGAGAGGATTTATTTACAGGGGAAATGGGGGAGAGTAAATGATATCAGAAAAATACATGAAAATAGTTTTGGCCCTGTATACCATTCAGTATTGTGAAACCTCTCCACAAGCTATCATCAGTTTCTCCAAAGACATGTGCTGTGAAAGACCCTTCCAATTCCCACCCTTTAAGGGCCCATGTGTCATTTTCATGACTGGATGTGACTCATGCTTAACTTATTATCAGTTATCTAATAACAGGAGCCAAAAGCAAATACTCCCTTCCAAATGATTTTCTACCATGACTGCAGCAGACAGTCTGATTTTTATGGTGTCCCTGCAGCAAACTGGGTTTTAGTTGTTGGCTTTTGTTTGGTATTCAGTCAGCTTTTTTTCCACTTTTTTTTTCTTTACAGACACTAGGGTGAACTTAGACCTGAAATTAATACAGATTGATGGCCATTCTTTTTAAGGGCATGCATATGGTGCCTTTTAGATTATGGCATTGTTAGAATGCTGTCTTTGGAAAGAGCAGAAATATTTGTTATCATCAGTTCCCAGTTATTCCTAGACAAGACAACAAAAGATAAGAGTTATCACTGCAGAAAAAAATGTCAGTAACTGAGGAGGAGGAGGAAATTTATTTCATAAAGAACAACATGTATCACCTACGTTTAAAGACCATGAAATACAAAGTTTGAGTAAATACCTGAACACCTGAGCTGGCAGACATTCTTGGTTAAGCTGCTGGAAACAATCCTAAGAATCCTATTGTCCCACATGACTTTTGCCTCTTGGTGCTATGCTGCCAAAGCAGACAGAACTCAGCTTTTTTTTCCATTTGCCCTCTGGAGAGGGAGGTGTTTCTGAGGTGTCTGAGGTGTTTCCTTCTGCAGAGGGCTCTGTGCTGTGCTGGGGCAGGCGTAGCTTGGGTGCCCACCACAGGGCACACCCAGGACAAGCACTGTTGCCTTGATATTTATCTGTAGAAACAGTCTCTAAACACTCACACTCTAATTTCGTGTAATTTCCAACCGTATCCATTGTGGTTTATACAGTAAGATTTAGAATCCATGGCAAGGGGGTTCTAGCTCAGGTTAGCCAGATCGAAAGGAAGAGTGCTCTGGATAGTAAAGAATAGAAAAGATGCAATATTTCAGTTGCTGAAGGAAGAATTTGACTAAGTGAGGTAGCATACAAATATCTGTCTAAAAACTAGACAGATAGTCTTAGTGCAGTCTGACTCATACATAACTTTATCCCCCGGTTTTTGCCTGTTTGACTGAGGAAAAGTGGACTTGTCATAGACAACCCATTGGGAGCTGCATCTCCACAGGGTGCAGAGATAGGAGGCTATTCTCTTCTCAGCTCTGAAAGACCTCCTGGAACCATAGTGAGGTCACGAAAATTAAAATTTGCTTTATAAGGAAGTAAATCCGCAGTTATTTAAATTAGAAATACAGAGTTTGTTGTCCATTTTACACTGAAAGTACTGATTAAAAAACATTGTAAGAAAATTTTGGCTGCAAATCGGACAGTTTTGCAGACAAAAACTTTAGTTGATGATTTTCAGAGGTCGTTCATTAAACTTAACAATGTAAGCTAATGGGCTACTATTTAAAAGTGCTGAGCATTCACAGTTCAAGCAGACTGTCAGGTTCTCAGCTCCTCTGCAATTCCGGGTAGATAACAAGGTTTGAATCTGGGGTCCTGCTGGGGTCAATGGCAAAATTCTCATTAATTTCAAAAGGTCAGGATCTCACTTTTCATTTTGCAAAATCTTGATCACGCTGTTGAGATTTCCCACATGCAGTCAGAGTACAGCACGAGGACTTGCAGATGCCTGATCAGGGCCTTGGTATCTGTTGAGATTAGTTTTCCAAGGACATCCATGTGGATGCAGAGAGTTTCCTTTGCTCCCTTCTTAAATCTGAAAATATGTGCCTGACCTAAAACTCAGCAGAACAACAGATAAAGCTCTGGGCTGAATTTCTTGGCTGGAAGTGTTGAGATGATGGAGCAATTCTCTTGCTTTGAACTTTTCTCTAAGTGCTTCTCAATTATATCATCTTATTTTGTAAAAAAAAAAACCCAAAAAAACCAGCTCAACTTTTGAAAGATACCTAGATCTCTGCATTCCTCCCAGTGGGAATGGAGGGAGCTTAGCACATTTCAGCATGTTGCTCTGAAAAATAGAGGAGTCATTTCATGAAACCAATGTCTGTCCTGTGCCACAGTTTGCAAGGTTGAAGCTGCATGTTTAAAAGTTAGAAAGCTGTGTGACCTTCCACAAGCCCTAGACTCCTAATCCACTTCATAGCTCTTCAAATTTTAACTTTCCTGCTTCCTTCTTCATGCTTCCCAGTGCAGGATTTTCACCTGTGTAGTGAAGCCTGTCTCCTCTCTCATGGAATACTCTTTCCCAGCCTGCGATCTACATCCTCACAAAAAGATAATCAGAGACAGGAAAGCAATAAACTTTTATTCCTTAGAAGGACTTGGCATCACTAAGATCAATACACTTTCCAATCTCCTCTCTCTCTCTTAGCAGATAAGACTCGTGAGTAGATTGGTTTCTTTTGAAATGGGAAAGAAAAAAGTTAGGGAAAACAGTTTGACACTGCTATTGTGGAAGGTAGGATAATTACTTAAAAGGAGCCAAATTTTTGATGTGAAATAACTATATTGGACAGGATGAAAATCTGTGCAAAGCAGCCTTGGTGACTCTTCACTGAAGAAATGATCTTTGTTGAAGGGAGCACTAAATGTTTGTAGAAACACATCTCCTGTGCTGCCTCAGTCTTACAAGGTTATTTTGTCCCACGCCAGGCGCCTTTGTCTCATGGGCAGTCATTCCACAGAACCATTGTGCAGACAGGCACTTCCTGTGATACATCACATTCTAACTTTTCCTGAGCATTTTAGAAGGATTTGAGGATGTTATTCTCAAAACTCTTCTTAATGTATGATCAGCCAGCATTAGCAGCTCAGTTGGTGCAGGCACCATTTCTGAAGACCCATCCATCTTGGAATCTTCCAGCAGCAGATGAAAATCCAAATGTTGCAAACTGAATCATTTGGTATTTTGTAAGCGGTCTCTGCTGCAGTCCATTGTTTTGTATGGTCTTGTTGACTAAGGAGGAAAATTAATCTCTGTGCAGTTTATAACGTAGCGTTTAAATATTTGTAGGCATTTGTTGTCTTCACTTAATCTTTTTCTAATCTGAGGAGATTCAGTTCTTTCAACCTTCCCTAATGGATCTTCTTTTTAATTATTTTTAATCAGTTTGTTACTGTCCTTCAGGGGAAGCTTTGTCTCTGAGTTAAATACAATTTGGCCAGTGCCCTGTCTCTAGAAAGGTTTTCATCTTTGTGTGAAATGTGCTCTCTGCAGCTGGAGACCTGTGACACTGCATGCAAATCTACCCACTGCAGCCTCAGTTCTACGTGCCTGGTCTCTCCACTGCCCTGCATCCAAGCAATTGTGCATATAAATGAAAACAAAGCACAGAGAAATTGCAAAACACAACCATATTGGGTTGTATTGGGCTGTTCACACTGCTGGGTAGTGGAGAACCTGATCCCGAGTTGTTCTGCTTGCCCCTTACAGCTTGAATTCTAGGACTGAGTAATTCTGCTTGATCTGCTTGAAGATTATTAATAATGAGCAACCTTGAGCCTGCCATCAGTTTTGGAGTCTTGGCTTTGACCCATGTCATTTGGACAACACTTCAGAATACTTGGTTGAGTCTCTGAAAATAACATGCAGTGCCTCCAGGAACAATTCCCCTCCGGGTTCTAAGTGTAAACTAAAGAGTGTGGTATTATTATAGATGGACTAAGGCCAAGTCTGGATGAGAGCCAGGGCACTAACCTGTCCCTGGAAGAGATGCCCAAACTGGCACGTAATAAGTTCACTCCATTAGATTTAAAAAATGCTCATTAGTCTTCCCCAGCCCCTAGGCAAGAAAATGAGTTAATGGTCTAAAACAGGGCAGTAGAGCCACCACAGGGTAGTGAGAGACACCACGCAGCGAGGCTGAATCAGGAGCACCACATCCCCAGGGACAGCAGAGAGAAACAAACCTAGTGCAGTGGGTTAAACAGGCTGTCCTGGAGCTCCCCTCCACCTCTCACGCTTTGAGATCATACTTTCAAGATTTGCTATATCAGCTTGAAACACGTTTTACAGTCACCCTTATAGTTCCCATCGTGAAGTCAAAACGGAACAAATTGAACAACAGATGTAATTTGCTTTGCTGACAGCATTGACAGATCCTGTGAGCTTTCCTCACCCCCCTCCTCCAGCCTGTTGCAGCCAATGAGGAAGACGTGAGAAATTCAGAATATGGCCACAAAGGGGAAGATGTTAAACCCAGAGCTTCAACCCCCAATTTTTGCCAGCTGTGTTTTTCCTTCTAACCCTTTATTCTTGCAGCACTTAAGCTTGAATTAGTAAGGCTTTCCACAAAAGAGAATGATCTGATTCTAAGAATATATCTGTCTACATGTTTCCATGGTGTTTATTTCCCATCCACCTCCGCCCCTCCAAGAAAATGCTGAACTTTTATTGTTGTGGGGTTGAGGTTTTTTAAACATCTTTTTGGCAGGGGTTTGCATGAATGTGAAAAATGTACAAAGAATAAGCACGCAAGTACGAGCAACCCATCACTGTGACTGCAGAGGTTATTTCATCTCCATCTGCTGGAGCAGTGGTGGGTAAGGGGAGAGGGCCCATAGTCCAGAGCACTGAAGGGCCACAGCATTAATGCACTGAAAAAGCAGTTTCCACATTTAATTTGCATAAATGCTGACCTCGATCTGTTTTCCTTTTCCTCATTAACAGCTGCACATGCAACTGTAATGGTTGCTGTGCCACTGACTTACCAGTGAGTAACAGCAGTGCCTTGCTCATTAGCACCTGCCACAAAAACCTGCTGCTGAACATTTGTTCAATGCACTTGTTGTGTGAAACAAAGTTTTTATGAGCCCTTCAGAACTCAACTTGGACTTCTCAGCCCTCTTCCTCTGTATGAAAAGAAACTCTTCATGAAAAATAAGCTTTTTTGGGTTGGTTAAGGGGGGTGTTAATAGAGACGCTCTGCCCAGTGCTCCTGTGTGGGAAGGACCTTTTTAATAGCCCTGTCTTTGTTGCCCTTTCACTTTTCTTTCTTCTTTTGTTCTTCTTTTGACTGTATCCTAATTGCTGCTGTCTGATCACCACAGAGACCTTTCTTGTCTTTAATCTTTTGTCCCAGAGCTATAAAATTAAGAGCTAAACTACTGGGACATTTATACACGACTTAGGATCCTGAGTGCCTCTGTTTGTGGGTGCACTGCTTGAGCCCCACCACCAATTTTGTCAAGAAATGATGGTGGATGGCTTCTGAAAAAATAATCATCAGATTTGTTAGCTGTGGATCTATATCTATTAGACAAATTCACAACTAACAGACAGGTTGATTATCTAGATCCTGGGAAAGGAAAAGACAAGGAAATATGCCCAAGATCGGGACCCAAGTCTTGTCTCTAGAACTATTTATTAAATTATTGTTTCAATTGTCTCAACATCTTGCTTTCAAGATAAAGGGCAATACAACTAAACCTTCACCAGTCTTACTGTGAATTTTAAGTCCTTCCTGCCTGCAAAGAGAATTGGTCCATTAAAATTGGCTTTATTCATTGATCTCTGAGGGATTTCTGCCTGGGCAGGATTTGAGGGCTCAGTGTGATGGGTGGTCATGCCATCCATAAACGTGTCATTTATCTGCACCCATGGCCCACTCTAGAACTGTCTCCTTGTAACTCCAATCCTCTGAACTGCACCCAAACTGGAGACCTAAAACCAATATTGGGCTCGTCTTCCGAAAGGTGCAGAGAGACCAGAAGTAGAAAATTAAGGGTTTAGAAGTCAATCAGAGGAATCAGTCTTCCTGCTGGGAAGAACTTGTGGGTCTTGGTGGGTGAGAGGCTGGACGTGACCTGGCAATGTGCCCTCCCAGCCCAGAGAGCCAGGAGTGTCCTGGGCTCCACCCCAGCTGTGGGCAGCAGGGCAGGGAGGGGATTCTGCCCCTCTGCTCAGCTCTGGTGAGACCCCCCCGAGTGCTGCATCCAGCCCTGGGGGCCCCAGCACAGGGGGGACACAGAGCTGCGGGAGGGAGTGCACAGGAGATGATCAGAGGGCTGCAGGACCTCTCCTGTGAGGGAATTCTGTGATTCTGTGAAAGGCTCAGAGAGCTGGGGTTGTTCAGCCTGGAGAGCAGAAGGCTCCAGGAGACCTCCCAGTACCTAAAGGGGGCCTGCAGAGGAGCTGGAGAGGCACTTTTTACAAGGGCATGTCGTGGTGGGACAAGGGGTGACAAATCAAAACTGAAAGTGGGCGGATTTACGTCAGATATAAGGAAAAAATATTTACAACGAGGGTGGGGAAACGCTGGCACAGTTTGCCCAGAGGGGTGGTGGATGCCTCATCCCTGTAAACATTCAAGGTCCTGTTGGACAGGGCTTTGAGCACCCTGATCTCGTGGAAGGTGTCCCTTCTCATTGCAGGGGGATGGCCTTTAAAGGTCCTTTCAAACCCAAACTATTCTGTGAATATTTACAGAGCATCCACTCTATTGACTCTTAAAGCCTGTCTAGAACAAATCAGGATATTGTGCTGATCTTGCCTACGTGGTGTTGCTTATAAGACTCCCAAGAAAAGGAGAAGGGGCAGTCTTGTCTGTCAATAATGCAGTTGCACCTCATTCAGGCTCTTTGACAGTAATTTCTCCAGCAAATCTCTAGTGCTTTTACAATATTTTTGAGTGCCTATCAAAGGAAGGTTTATTATCTGTGTGCTAGGAGTTCTTGAGATTGTACATTTTATTTGAGACCTTGGGATGTGATTTCACAACTGGAAATGGGATTAACTATCTAAAATGTAGAATTTTCCTAGGATTCCTAGATTGGGAACGGGATACAGAGGAACTTGGGATATACTGATCAAGTGAAAAAAAAAAATTGACAGTCTTGCCTTCACTTATTAAAGAAGGTAGTGATTATCTACATCTTACAGTGCTGTTTTTCATAATCTTTATTTTTAGGGACTTAATTGACTATGGAAATTAATGAATAGTGTGTGCTTGTATATTCCTGTGCATGCAGCAATCAGTACTGTTCTGATGTAGCTGTGGAGGAATTTGCTATCAGTCTATACTGAGATAAATGGAAGCATTTATAGAACAGCAACACAGTAATACAGGCAGAAAATCCTTTTTGGATAATCAGCCATGCAAATGTAAATACAAAATAAACAGAGGTAGGAAGGGATAGCCCAGAATTCTAAGATTAAATGAAATTTTTAGATTTGAAAACCCACTATCATAGGGGATATTTTTATGCTTGAATTGAGCACTTCATTCTTTTGGAGTGAATTTCCAAAGACTTTAAAGGACAAAAACGTTTTTAAGTAGCAGTAAGAGATGGAACTGCTGCAGTGGCTGTAATGAAAGAACTGTGGCTAAATAGCCTTTGGGCTCTTGGATGACTTTTTCAAAGCCCAACCTTTTCCTTTTAAAGGGAAAAAAAAAAAGTTGTACACACTTATGTGGGAATAAGGCAGCTCACATAAAGCTCTGTGACTTTTACCTCTGGAGCTCTGAATTCAAATCCTGATTAAGTCAAGCAATTTTTGGAGGTCACTACATGGCATTTCACTCAACAAGCACCCCTGTAATCAGCCACATGAGAGAATGGAATAGAATCGTGGTCCCTCTGCAGGTCCCTGGCTTTGGCAGAGCACTGCAGGTGGATGAACCTCCTCGAAGGCATCTACTGTTCAGGAGCCAAGAACTGCAGAGAACTGAGCAGGCCACAGTAATATCCCTGTGGATGCCAGAGGTAGGGAAAATGGTCTGAGAGCCATCTATACCAACAAGCAGAAGGGATGAGGTGCTTGGCATAGCAGGATGTGTTTGTGGAAGTCCTGAGGACCTGCTCAGCCTGGGCCAGTGCATGGCCTGTTCTTTCCCCTCTGCTCTGTGTGACCCAGACACCTTCACAGCAGACAGAGGGACCTGAGCCACCACGGAAAAAACACCAACTAACTTCTGACAGAACAGTTTAGAGGGAATTTTTCACATCCTCAAAGTGCAGCAGTTCCAGCACACTCTAGATTGCGAGTTGCTTTATCACTTGGCAGTAATTGGATTTCAATATTTCACTTTTGGTTAACATGTTCCATGTTAAACTGAATTGAAATACATTTAATTTTTTTTTTTTCTCTTTTACATATTAAGCCTGGAGAAAGCGAGTGAGGTGGCAAAGCGAAAGTTTTATTGGAGCTCAGAATTTTTCTTTGATGTAAGGATTTCTTGCTGTATAACTGATGTTTTTAGTGGGAGTTCAGAATCCCTGTATTGCCAAACGTTGCAGAGATATGCAGCACCCTCCGGTTTTCACAGAAAAACAGAGAAGTCCCTCAAGAAAGCACAAAATTACAGGTGGGATGGGAGGATGTATAAATGGTAGCTTCGTGATTATTTATGTTTCCCCTCCCCTAGCCGACTAGAGGAATTTCCCAGGGGTAGTTGTACTAACAAAATTTAATATGCTGAGATTTTGTCAGCAAATCCACTCTTCAGACAGCTGATTTGCCATGATAATGCCTGTCCCTTTGGAGCACTACTAGCAGTAATAAAAGCTGTGACTTTGTGAAAACAAAAGCCGGTAACACTGCCGGGTTTTTTTAAGTGAAGGGAGAGCCCAACTTTTTTTGCTCTATTTTGAAAAGTGTGAAGTTAAATGGCCTTTGCCATCTGTTGAAGCTGTGCAGTAAACCTGCACGAAGGCCATTTGAAATGACAGGTTTAACTGGGACACTGGTAGCCACATCCAGTATTTCCCCTCTAGTGCCAGGGTGTTGGTGCCAGGTTGGTGGCTGGATTTGATCTTTAGAGGCCTTTTCCAGCCTTGATGGTTCTACTATTCCCTATCTCTCCAGCAAGCACAAACTGCTGTGCTGGAGAAGTATGGGATCAGGAAGCATTTTAAACAGAATTAACTTGCAGTGGAAAACAGCTCAGCTCAACCATTGTGTGCCACAGACATTTTGACCTGCTGGTATTTGAATGCAAGCTGTAATTCTCCTCCTTACCCTCAGACTCAGACCTTGTATTTTCCATAACAGCTCAGTCTGGTAAAGAACATCAGACTGTATAAAACAACGTGCACTCGGGCTGAAAGCAGATGAAATATGAATGTGGAAGTTTACTAACAAATGAAATAATGTTGTGGAGTTCAGTGGTTATATACTGAGAGCTAAAAAACACAGTGGAAGGACTCAGTGACAACAAACAGTCACTATCAGCCATCTGGGACTAGATAGTTGAAGGTTTGGTCTTTTTCTATGTTTTATGTGGCTTACCAAAAGCTTTTAATCAATAAACCACGAATTATGGTTCACCTGGATCAGGGCAGGTGTACTTGGGTGAGGACATTTATAGCAGATTCATCATCTTTGATCTTTGAAGATCTTCAGTCTTGGTCAGGAGGGGTGAAAAAGCAACCTTTGCAGACTCCATGTTCTCAGATCTGTCTGTCACCTTCCCCTTCTCTCTTCTGGACTCATCTTCCACTGCTGAGTTTCTTCGATTCTTTCTCAAGGGTTCTGTGTTGCAAATTAATCTTGATGTTTCTGTTGTCCTCGTCAAGGCAGTCCTTTCTCAGTTAATGGCTCCATTTAGCTCCTGCAGAGAGTTCTGCACAAATTGCCAGCGTTTCTGCCTCAGAGTGGAATTTTAATTTGCTCTTTCCATCACTGCAGAGTATACAGAACAACTGGGGAACCAAGCTACACATAGGAGTCCTCTTATTTTTCCTACTGCCCAGGGATGATGAATCTTGCCTACATTATTCATTTTTATCCTGCAGTGACTGTATAGCAGAATAACCTGTCTGGAGCATTCTCTGCCCTGGTTCATGATCCCTGTGCCCGTCTTGCCTTTCTCATGAAGACACTGAAAAAACATTATAGATGTTTATATGTACCTAGAGAATGCACATACAGAATTTGTAAAATTCCTTCATTGAGGTAACACAGTAAGTACAGCCTTTAAAATAAGAGCTTGGAGAAAACAACTCCGCTTAAAATTTCCTTTTTCCTTCAGTACTTCAAAATAAAAGAAATTTGGTTGTCAAATCAGGAGCAGCTGATCAAGTGCTGCTTGTTCCTTTGACTGTCATCTGTTCAGACTGAAGCTGGGTTGAACTCTCTGGTCTCTCCTTTGCATCCATCTGACAGCACCAGCTGCAAAATATGGATTGTTTGGGAACAGTTTGAAGGAGTGACTGTGGCTTAGACTCCCTCAAAGACTATTAGGATGTTGATGCTTAGCAAGAAATTCTACCCAAAGAGCAAAGACATCTGGAGGCCTTTGCCTGTATTTTAAGCCCTTGTTCCTAAGTCCGTAAAAGTAAGTCTAATTTATTTTAGTTTTTACATTTTTTCTTATTACAAAATTTGTAGGCTTTGTAATTTTTTTTACCCCCATATCTCTCTCTCTCATTGCCTTGAGTCAGGTTTGAGACCTTAAATTCCCACTCCTTTTCACCTGTCCTAAAGACTCAGAACATCTGAAAGACTATTCCAGGTTGACAAGATTATAATAGTTTTCATGATGCTCTAGAATTTATAGATGGAAATGCTTAAATGTTTCTGTCATTTTTTAGTCACTATGTACATTAAGCTTCAATTTTTTCCCCAGGGAATTTCTGAAAAGAAACTCCTAATCATACTTTCCTCCCTGTCCTGTGCCCCAGCCTGTTCAAGCAAAGCACTTGTGCATATCAGCTCATTTCCACTGGTAACAATAATATTGACCATTGGCTTCGGTGGAATTATTCATTTGCCTTAAATTATGCACGTACATGATTGCTGGATTAAAAACCAACCAAGCAAAGACAACTAATTAGACTTTAAATAATGAAGGATCTGCAAGGTGAAATCTGCATCCTTAGAGTAATAATGCACTAAATCCACTTTTTAGGATATGTGCTAGGTAATAGGAAATATGATCCTTTCCTTGCTGCCTTTCTGAATGGTGAAGATGGATTTTTTCTGTGTATAGACTTACTTGAAGTGTACATGGAAAGCAACCAGGAATTTATCAAGTAAAAGTATGTTTTTTTCATGTCTTTATTGACATGATTTTTAGCAGCTTCACACCATTCAAGCTCCAAACAAACCAGCAGATTCAGGATAAGCAGGATTTCACTGCTGATGACACAACAGGTTGGGAAAAGTGCTTATTGAGCCTATCATACAGAGAAAGCCAAATTTAGTACTGTGTGCCTTGTAACTCTAGCTTTAGTTCTGTGTCACCTCACTGATATCTTTCTGGGGCTTCTTTTAAGCATTTACAGTTTTGTAAAGAAGTTAGAAATTGTGGATAATAATAAGCAATTTCTTTGTTAAAAGCACTGAGGTCTACAATACGTTTAAAACTGCAGAGTTAATATAATTATCACAAGTACCACATAAAAATCTCCAGTATTACATAAGCAGTGCACAGTTTAGAGATCAGATAAAAACGTAATATACAGGATTCATTACCAGAGCTAACAACATTAAATTTCTGCATATTTAGGGGTTGATTTATTTGTGTCACAGTCTCAATAGACACAATCCTATTACCCACCTACAAGTTAAGAGCACGACCAAATGAGACAATTCCCAGATGTCTCAGATCTCTGAGCAGAAGCTGAGAGAAAGACAGGAGTCAAATCTTCTCAGCACAAGTCCTCTGACAACTACCAGGACCTTTCAAGGCAAAGACTCAAAGTACTGCAGAGCCAAGGGTTCTAAAGCCCAGAGCAGGTCTGCAGTTGAGAAGTTAACCAGAAGATATTGTTTTGTTGAAGAAAATTTCTTTTTTGCTTGCAGAGCAGCCTCAAAAATCCTGCAGTCACCAGTTAGAGCTGGTAGTTGGATGTTCTTAGGAGCTGGCAGCAATATAAATTTTCTCTTTTGGGATGAATATTTTGTTCTTCATCTGCTCCTGCTGATGCAATACCTCTAGCATGAGGAAAGGCAGACCTTTCAAAGTTTTGCTTCTTCACTGGACAGATGTATACAGACACTTTGTAGGAAATTCACCCTACCTTAGCTATTTCTGAAGGATCACATGGATTTAGGACATCTTTTTTATTTCCTGACGGAGTGCAAATCATTTGAGTTAGTGAAGTTTCAGAAACGAAGAAAAGCTTTAATGATTATGCAGGCAGAGTGAAGATAGAATGAAAGCCAAAGCAAATAGTATAGAGTAGGAGTACTCTGCTTCCCAGGCCACATAACCCTTGTCTGAGACGTAGGGTTTACCTCCTCTCTATGATACGGATATTTTTTTCTTTAATATTGTCAACTCAACCATAGCTGTGAGGGGTAAAGTTCTATCCTTTGTTTACCATAATTGGTGTTGTACCCAAATTCTGACTGAAAAGTATAGCAGAGAACATTTTACCCTCACAGTGCAAAACAGGGCATCATCCTATTAAAAAAAATTTAAAAGGCAGAGTTAAAAGTTTTTGTTCCATGAGGTTATATGCGAATGAAATTCATTCACCCAAATATTCATGGGAAGAGAAGGAAAGAGGAGAGGGAGAAGGAAAATTTATGTTTTACTCGAAACCTCTTTGATCAATGATAAATATCCCAATCTCACATCAATGGCACTTTTTGTGTCCCCTGAGCTCTGCCTGTTGGTAACCTGCCATGCCATCTTTGATCTGAGCGGAGGAAATGACTTCTACACGTCCCAAAAGTTATGAAGGTGTTTAAGTCCTCTTCCTGAAAGAGGTGGTTTTCAGAATAAAGGCTTCAAGCAGGGTATGTTTAGTGACAATTGTTATCTCTTCTTTCTGCTGTCTCCTGCTCCCAGTACTCTCCAAATTCAGATTGTTACAAGAAAGACTTGGTTTCAGCTAGAGATCTTGCTACTGGCCATAACCATTACTTTTGGCTAAGTTGTTTTCTGAGGCAATAAATTCCACAGATAGAGTGCAGAAAATAGCATTTCTATGCAAAATTTCCAAATTTGCTGCCCTTTAATTTTATTGAATATGCTGCTCCTCTCAAGGAATGTTACTCTGTGAAAGGTTATACACCTCAATATAGAATACTACTCTCCATTATAGAATACTTGTAGCACTTGCATTTAAAAAACTGTTATCACAACATTCTGTAGTTGTTAGAAATCAATTAGCAATTTATTCAAGGGACGGAAGCCCAGGATATGTGCCCTACCTTGTTTTCCATTGAGCTGCAGCTCTCCAGCACTGTGCACTGAATAAGGCACATTTCATATTTTTTTCCTCAGCTTGCTACTTTCCAGTGACAGCTGCCCTGTTCCTGTAACCCTCTGTTGTTTTTGAAAGACATTGACCACAAAGTGTCAGGGTGTGAGTGTGTGAATTGTAATGTCTGCAGAATTTAGTGAATTGTGTCTCCCCCTCCCATCAGGTGACTGGAAGCCTGTGCTTGGTGATGCTCAAGCACGATGGTAATGGGTTATGTGCCTCTAACACTGTCTGTGAACTGTGTGAGGAATGAGACACTTGCAGATGTGCCAGACTTGTCCCTGGGAAAGAAAAAAAAATCACTAAACAAGTAATGCATGAATATCTCCTGTGGCCTTACCAATGTGGCTTCACCTGTGTCTTCTGAAGGACCAGAAGACAAAGGCACAAAGGTCTAAAGTTTCTATTAAGAAACACAGATTTTTATTCCTTGGCCCCTACTGAAACTGCTGATAGTAATTGTGATCAGCAGAACATAGAATTAAAAATCCTGGTGTCGTTTCTAGGTGATTACCTGTACCACTGAGAGAAAAGCCTTTGCTGAAATGCTAGAGGTATGATAGCAGTTAAGGATGCTTGGCAAAGAAAGAGCTCTTCCAGCAGACCTCATACAGGCTGAAATGAACTCTTTTTGTCAGGAAACTCAGTACTTTCTTTGACAGTACCCAGTGAGGCAAGGTAGTGTCCCACTTTGCAGGTTGGAAAGCTGCAGCATAATGAGCCAAATGATGTCCCCACACTGCCAGAGAGGGTATGTAGGAAATAATAATGAGGAGGAATCCTTATCTTCAAGATCTCTGAGAGATGATGCATGAATGCTCTGAAATGTGCCAACTTCCTCACTGTTGAGAATAGTGACATGTGAGTGGCGAGATGTGAGCTGCGAAAGGTCAGGCAGTTTGACTCAGAAAGCAGAATTATTTCCATAAATGACAATCTGCAGATTCCCTCCTGATCCGGTGCTTGCAGCTGACGTAACAATTGTTCCATTCTTGCTTAAGGTGGCATCAGGTTGCAGTCACCTGGACTGAAAGTTATAATTCAGACCTACACTGGTTGATATGATGGTCGTTGTTCAGAACCCTGAATTTAGAAGATGATCTACGTTTTCTATTGGGATTCCTAGGGTTAGTCAGAACTCAGGGAGAAGTGTTGCACTCAGGCACCAGAAAACTGAGCTGTGTACCAGGAGTTGTTCATCCTAGAGAGATAAACTATAACTGAGCCACTTCCTGTTCACTGGGGGCAACTGCACAAAATACATTTTGCAGACCTCATTTTCTGTGCTCAGTAAATGGTGACACTCCTGGCCTTGCTGTTACTGTTTTGAGTAAGTCTATTCCTATTTTTTTTCCCCCAACTTTCACCAAACAACCTATTTTTTTGCATTTCTCCTGCAGCTGTTTTTCAGGAGCAAGCAGTAAGCTCACAGTGTAGTTTCCTTATTGCAAGGATGTTTTAATGTAATTTACCAAATACTTAATGTCGTCTGATTATATAACCTACATTCCTGTCACCTGTGGGTCAGTCCCACAGCGTGTGGAACAATCTCACCTGCTACTAAAGAAAAAAAGACATGAGAACACCAAATATAGGGAAGTCCAGCAATATGGACTCAGCTCTCTGCCAAACACTGACAGTTCCTCTGTCTTGAGAAGCTCTGGCTGTCTCTGCCCCTCAGCTCCTCTGTCACGGATATAACTCTGCAATGAAAAGGAGATGAAAAGCTGACCTCTGAGATTTTCAGTCTGAGGAGTCCCAAATGCTCGGCTGTACCAGAATGCAGGGCTGCTCTACAGGACTGATTTGTGCTGATGCTAGCTGGTACAATTGTTATGCAATTGTGCAGGCATTGGGAATAACAGGGTACACTATATTCTTCTTAAATACTTTACCAGGACATGCTGGAAGCTTCTGGCTGTCTGGAAATTTCTTCATGCCAGGGAAGGTTTGTCCTTCTCCTGACAAGCTCTTGACCTCTGTACTGGCATTTGCTCTTTAGGATTCGCTTGTACCACAGTTTTTTTGAACTTTGTTTTGTTGAACTTTGAGAAGTTCTACTTTCCCAGCTGACAGAAAAATCCCAAACTGATCATAGATAAATACCGTGCAGCTGAGGCTTTTTTATCACCATCTATCATAATTAGAGGGATGTCAATTCATCATTGTGCCCACAGTGGTAAATTCTTATGGCAGTTTTTCAAAGTCATCCATACTCATTGTTTGTGCAGATTGCTTTATATAGATATGGGTGTTCTTTGTAGGAGAGAGAGGGTGTTAAATCTTATTTCTTTACTTAACTCCAACTTGGGCTTTTGCTTTTTGCCTTCCTGATTTCCCAGCTGGGATCTCAGGTGGATATTTGCTTCCATCTTTATACTCGATGATGCTTTGTTCTCATTAAAGCCCTGATGTGCAGTAGACACCAGGGATATCTGCTCTTTGGTCACATGGGATGAAATGTGGATTGCAAGCATAAAGAATAACCAGTATGATTTATAAACTAACTGAAAAATTCTGCAAAACTATAAAAAGGGAAGATGTTTATTGAGCTCAGGGAATGTTAGCAGCTCAGGTGCTCTTCTGCCCACCAAATGTATTTATCCTGTGAGGAAGGAGCTGATGAACTGGTTTCACAGAGGCAGATTTTGAGCTTATTTTTTAATGAGTCTGCTTCAGTTCAGTCACAGCTGAAGGAGCCCTGAGATGGAGCTCTGGATCGCTCCATTGACTGTGGACTATTGCCAGACAAAAACTTTAGTGACTCTGCTTTGGAAGAGAAATGGATAATGGACTTCCACCCACAAAGAACTGATTATATTAGTGTTACTCTCCTGCCTTGTCTTACTGAAGGTCTGAAATTCCTTTCCTGAGTTGTTGCAAGTCTTGAGTGAGATCACCTGCCCTGAAGTGTGTCTCACTGCCCAGGTTATGGAAGGATATTCCTTCTGTGATTCCAATAAATGTTTAGGTTGCAAAGGAAAGAGCATTTTCCTGGAAAGAGAAGACAACATAAAATTTTCAAAAGAATGGAAAACAAAGGAATGTAGATTGCTTTATGCCTTTAGGTACTTTAAAGTCTGCAATTTATGTTCATAAATCAATTTAGTGCTCCTGAAAATGTTAACCACCATCTGTTTCTTTAATGATGCTATGTCTGGATCCAAAGTTAAGTGTTTATGAAGAGTAAAGAAGGGACTCTGCTATTTTTGATACCATTATGAAAGTGAGATTCTATTAAGGTACCCAGAAACTTTCCAAAATGTTGAACGTTGAAGGAGACTTCAAGATAGCATTTATGTACTAGATGCTTTTAGTACATAAACAAGATCTTATTATGTGCTAGAATTGAACGCCATGTAATGCAGATTCTGGTGCTAAAATAAGTCTCCCTGCCTCATGTGCAGATGCTTGTAGTAGTGTGAAATCCATGTCATTCAGTTTACAGTCTCAGATTCTCTCAGTATTCCATTGTGTAGGAATTATGTGTTGATAAGTGAATCATCCTTCAAGACGAGAGAAGGAAGTTGGTGAGGAAGCTTTAGAAAACACTTGACCAGGTCAGAACACGGTGGCCCTTGAAAAGCCTTTCCTCAGAAGAGCAGAGCTGCTGCCCTCCCTGTGGTGAACTGGGAGGATTCCCAGAGCAGTGCCCAGCAAAGATCAGTGTCTGCCCCAGTTCCCCCCTGCCCCTCTCTGAGGTACCTGTGCCACACACGGGAAGGAATTGTGGTCTGACAATAGTGGCAGTGCCCACCAAAAACCAGCAACATTTGCCCTGGCAGCAGAGGGTCCTGTGTGTGTGCAGCCACGTTTAGAAGTGATGGGGTGCACCCTTCGTGGGGCTGTAAGTAAATTCCAAAAAGTAAGTCCACAATTTGGAGCATCCCAGGAAGTGCCACTACGGCACATGGTTATATTTTAAGCTGTATTAATCCCTGACTTTGAGGAAATAGATTTAAAAAACAATCAAAGGTGTGGTCACATCAGAAAGAACACACAGAAACACTCGGTATGATTGTGTATAAACCAACCACAGGCTCTGTTTACAAACCTTTCCATCTGTTCCTTTGCCTAATCATTTCTGCTTTCCCTCTCTGTCTTCTAACTTTCCTTCGTCTTTCCAGATGCAGGACGCTATGGGCTATGAGTTACCATGGGTGTATTTTGTCAGTCTGGTCATCTTTGGATCCTTTTTCGTTCTAAATCTGGTTCTTGGTGTGTTGAGCGGGTAAGCTGACAGTTTTGGTGTCCTTTTTCCAATGCTACAGGGCAAGACTCCATAATAAGGGTTCTTCCCTGTCACCAGGATACTTTCAGAGGGATTAAAAATCTGAATCCAAGGAAGCTTCACATCAGCTCTGAAATACTTTGACAAAATGTTCAAATATTGCAAATAACAATACAGGTAACAAAAGCGGTGTTATTCTCTGATGGAGAAATCCAACCTCAGGGACTTCAAAATTATTTATGTCAACCTGTCATAAATTTCCAGAAAATTGGCTATTGAAGAATCTTACTGCTGGTGACTTGGGATCTCTTTGGCTGGAGCCTTGCAGTGCTCAGAATCTGAGCTTGTCTCACTAATTATCATTCCACTCTTCCAGGTCAATGATGCCATAGGAAGGGACTGGCCCTGGATCTATTTTGTTACACTAATCATCATAGGGTCATTTTTTGTACTTAACTTGGTTCTCGGTGTACTTAGCGGGTAAGCAGTACCAGGAAAATGTTTTATTACTGTTTATTTTTTAAAATTTGTATTTCTATTCCTACTCTCTGGTTACCAAAACAACGGTCAGTGGCGGGTTGATCTCAAGAACCTTAAGGGAAGGCCTAGACTATTGCTGTGCCAATAGCAAAATACAGCATTCCCAGTGTCATAGAAGGAGGCTTTTGACTAAATCAAAGGAATATGAGACATTTTTTTGTCTGTAACATATTCCTCTACCTGTACTCTGTGGGCAGAGGACAGCCCTATGCTCTCCTGTGGGCAAAGCAATCCTTGCACCATAGAAGGGGATTATAGCAGAATTTTTGGAAGAGTCAGTGGGACTGAAGGCTGAATGAGAGCATGAGACAAATCCCTTCACGTCTGTAGGATGAGATTCCTGCCAAATTATGTCTTCTCACAGGAGAAATTTTCACATTGTTTAATACATCTAAAGCACAGCCTACCAGGAGACTATTTTCCCTGGAGAGAGTCTTGGGCACGTTTTTCCTTCAGTAAGCCCATCTTCTCTATTGTGCACATTACAAGCCTGGCATGATGCAGGGAGAAAATGTCATTTCCCTCTGACCTTTTCCAAGGATGAACAGAGAAGCAGGAGAAGTTCTTTTAGTGTTTAAGCATTCTTAAGACATCCAGACATTTGGCTGTATTTCAGTTCTGCAGTATAACCCTCACTGCAAAGCATCATTTTAGTAGCTTTGATTAAAAACAATGGATATTGTCCCCAGTAGTTAAAAACTTTACTGCCCCTGGGGAGCCACATAATTAGAGGAATCAAGCCAGCAAACATTCCTTGTAATATTTAAAAAAAAATCTTCTAGGATTAGGCTTCTAGTTCCATATTTGGGCACGACTGGAGGCCTGCAGCCATTCTATGTACACAGATAAATATGTTATGAGGACTTTTATGTGTCCTCTTTTTGTTTCTAACATCCTGCCTCCTTTGATGAGCCCTAAATGAGTTTGATTAGGGTCTGTACCTGTTGCCTGAGCAGGCAGCCCTGTCTTTTGATGAGAAGAGAGGGAAAATGATCTCTGAGCAGGAGAGGGGACTTGATGCCTCGGGGAAATTATGTCCTCGTCACTTGGGCCAACAAGATAGGAAAGGCAGTAGTGGGACCAGGTAAAAAGGTCCACCTTTGGCCATCGGGCAGAGACAGGTATAGAAGGTCTGCAGGAGGTATTTCTAACTTCAGTACTCCATGGAAGGAGACAAGGCACTGCAGCAGCTGCTGGAAGGAGAAGGGTTTCACCCAGTAACGGGAGCGGGGAAAAATCCCCGGTGGTGAAGTGTTAGGCAATAGTCTGTGTTTGCATATCTGGAGAGTGATGCTCTGGGACCATTTCACACACACTCCTCATTCCTGCAGGTGGATACTCTGCCCAGCAGGTAAGGATGTCAGCACTAGTGGGGGGTGGTGACCAGCTGACAGGAAAAGGGATCTGTTTTATCAGAGGTGCACTCAAGGACCATATAGAACCACTGTTAAAGATTATATGGTATCTGATTGGATTAAAAGTGCCTGTGAGCCCAGCCTTGAGGAGTGCACGGTATTGAAGCACTGCTGATTCAATTTACCTGCACTTGGATTTGTACATGTGCATAATTAACAATTCAATTTCCTCTCTCTTTCATTTTCAACTCAAGAAAGTGTTTTGGGGCCTAAATCTTCCACCTCCTGCCATTCTGCAGCTAGACCACCAGAGTCAGTGGTAGGAGATGGAGGCAGTCTGTAGAGGGAACTGAAATCAAAGATGAAGTTCACCTTGTTTAAGCTGTGAGTCACTCTTTCTGGCTGTCTTCACAGTGTTATGACAGCTGCACTGTTTCTGCAAAAATTTCCCCAACTGGAGAAAAGTAAAAAGAAACTTGAGAATCTGCATCCATGAAAAAACACAGAAATTATGGGAGAAACGTTTCAAATTTTCGTTGGTCTAAATAAGCAGTTCTTAAACAATTAACTTTGTAAAGCAGTTCTAAATTCTGCTGAATTACAAAGTGTCTTCACTTTGCAGATTCAGCTTTTTTCCTCAGAGGCTTGCTATTGCTATTAGTCTGATCCATGTAGATGATCCACCTGTCTGTTCTAGATAGAAAGCAGCATTCCTGGTTATCTTTGAATATCCATTCTGGGCATCTCTCATTTTTTTCCCATTTATCTATTTCAGGAGCTTCAGCAGGCATGTTGTGTAGGTAGACTTTGCAAATGACAGATTAGCTTGGGGGGTTTAATCACTTCTGAATTCATAAGCGTAATTAATTGTACTCACAAAGACACCTTGATTGCACCTGCAAAATGAAGTGCTGAATTCTGCTCTGCTGAAAGAGCTCTCTTGCAATTTGTTTTTCCTCAGGTATGCCATCCATTCATGGTCCTGGTGAATTTACTAATCACATACTAGGCTAAATAGCATGTCAGAGTATTTATATGTAGAGCTGTAATCTCTTCCTGGCTTGGCTGAGCACAATACAAAATTCATGTGCTCCAAAGGAATATCCAGTCAGCAGATCACACAGCAGACCTCCCCAAGCCCAGGCAAAACAATTCCACATCATTGCTCTGAGCAGTGATTAGAAGTCACTTGAGATCAGAGATGTTCACATCTGTGTTATCTGTTTCAGTTAATTAGTGAGGGGAAAAAAATGGCAGTGTGGGTCCAACCTTCAGACACACACACACACCTAAGTGTAGACAGTCACATTTCCTTCATATTTTGATAAAATCCCAGAACACAGGCTGGGCAAGCAGTTGCCTAAGGCAAATGGAGGGCAGGAGAACAGACGTTTCTTCTGCTTTGAGAGGATCCTGCAAAACACATTTGGCTGCTTTTGATGCTTTTACTGCCAAGAAATAGGTCAGAGTGAATAGGAGGCTGGCCATGGTTGTAGCTCCTCCTTGAGCAGTCTTTGTGACCTTTCAGGTATTTTCCCCTAGTACTCTGTTCCCTCTTCCAACCCTTCCTGTTCCTTGGAGTACTTCTCAGGGCGGATGAGATTTGCATCCTTGTGCTCCACTTTGAGTAGTAAGCAAGAGTTTTGAACTGTTAGAATTCTGCTGTTTTGCTCACTTTCCATCTCGCCTCTAAATGTGAGAAATCATTTCAACAAGAATAACCTAAATTCCATCATCAGGATGGGAAAGAGAAATTTTCTTCTGAAACAGCACATGATGGAGAGCTGGGTGTTTATGATCTTGACCCACTCTAACCTCACACAGAGATAACATCTCTCCAGAATACTCTGCTCCTTGGTATTCCCATTGGCAGACATTTCTATAATCTTCTGGGAGAAGCAAAGCAAAGTGAAACAAACGGAACTGTGGTAAAAACAATCAGATTCACCCAGTCTTATGCTGGATGGTTTTGGGTTCACTGAGAAGAGACAGATTGCTTGCTAGTCCTGCAATCCTTTGCTGACCTCATCCTGCCATGTCAGTACAGTCTTTTTTGAGAAGATTAGACCCACGATGGCACTTCCATCAAAAGCTTATTTGGTGCTTGGCCTGCCTGCAGAGCTGCAAACAGTGACCATTTATTGCAGCTGTGCTGGAGGCAGCAGCAATGTCTGCACCTGCCTGCAATACCTGGGCTGAGGCCACCAGCTCCTTTCCCATGGGATGGAAAATGACCCCTGGCAGGAATTCTGGATAGTGAACTGCATTTGCCCAACGCAGGCTGCCGTGCCACGTGGGAGGTGGTTTGAATTGCAGCAGCAATTTCCTGAGCCAGCTGTTCTCAATGGTTTAATGCTAGCAGAGCACAGAAATTAAGACAATTTAAACCAGTTGTCTTCTTTGGAGAGCCATCCGAGATGTGGGGTATGGAGTGTTGTACAAAGGAAAGAGACATGGAATTGCAGGTCATTGACACGAGGCAGTCACAGTATTTTCCATTGTGCTAGAGAACTCTAGATTCAGCCCATTTCAAAATCAGACCCATTTGTCTTAGATTCCCAAATAACACTTTACAGGCTAAAAATTGAAATCCTGGAATTTGATTAAACAAACAGGCTTAATAATACATAGACTCATTCGGTGATTATTTTTTTGAGAGTTAATTCATTAATTTGATCAAGGCACTGTAGCAGACCCAGGGGAAAGGTGTTACTGAAGCAGAAAATCTAACTACCATTGATGGATTTTTTCCTAACATTCTTTGTACAGTTTTTATTATAATTGTTGGGGTTGTTTGTTTCTTTTACATTGTAAATAGTAAAATATCACTCCCAGGATAAGAAAATTTCATTTTTTGTTTTTTCCATGCCTTGAGGCTGAGTTTGGACCCAGACTGACTGTGAGCTGACTTCAGGCCAGAGAAGCCAGTGGTTCTCTTCCTCCCTTCCACCTTCGTTACCACACTCCCATGGGAGGGCTGAACCCTCAGCAGCCTGACAGAGGTGCAGATCACACTGCCATACTTTGTCACATATTTTGGCTAGAAATTAAGAGATCATCCTGCTTTGATCCTGCTGCAGTGCTGGTTTCACACACAGCTCACAACACTGAAAACCTGATCCAAAACCTGTGAAGCCCATGGAAGGCTCTCAGCAGGTTTTGGACCAGGCAGGAGGAAAGTGCCTCACCATCACTGTTAGAAACCCACCTGCATCTCAGTTGAGTAGCAGTCACATGGCACTCACAAAATTAACATTTTTGGCTAGGATTTTCATTATCCTAATATTATGCCACCAAAATCAGTGGTAGGTTTCCTATTTATTTTTGCAGGAGCAAACCTAAGGCAAATCTTAAGTGTAGCGGCATTTTTAAAAATCCATTCATTGCTGACAGCCTTCAGCAACAGGAATGGATAATGCACTGGGGAGAATGGCTTTACCTCTCTTTTCTAGAAAGAGTGGCCTGTATTATCTGCTGTGTGTGTCTCGTGTGGTGATCTGCTTCAGCAGATACGAGCCTTAATGCCTAAGTACTCTTGGTCCAGCAATTTTCACAATCATTAAGCTTACGTTTTAAAATACAAGCTTTAAAGCCTGGTTTAGAACCACATGAGTCTCTAAATAAGGGAGGTCAGCATTTCTTGAAAAAAATTATTGCTGTATAGGTGTCTCTGAAAGAGGAGAAGGAACAGCACCTCAGCCGAAAAGAAGGCAAAGCCAAGCACCAAGGACAACTAAGCAACAGGAAATTCTTGTTCTTATGCCCTGTTTTAAGTCTATAGTCCCAAGAGTGTTCTTTCATAAAACTGTCATCAAATGTCTATGACCTTTCTAGCAGAATCTATTATTTTTCTCTATCCATAATTTATCGTATTTGTCCACCCTATGACAGATTTGAAAAAACAGATTTTATGTCAGATAACAGCCTTGAACGCTGAAAGTCTTCAGTTAAACTTTGAGGTCTGAGTTTTTATTTCCCAGTGCTGTGGGTGAAATGGTCTGTAATTAAATGTGTACAGAGTTGTGAGTACCATTAATTACACTTAAACTAGCCCAATTTGGTTGTGATTACATATATAATCTTAAACACAGATTGAAACCTGGCTAAAAGTTAAAACCACCATCTCACTCTCCAGATGTCAGATTATTGTCAAACAGTTCATCGTTAACCATTATTCATAACAGATATTTGTAGATAACTGTTGGAAAATATCAGGTGTTGCAGAATTTTAGAAAATGTCTGGTATTGTACATAAAATTGTACATAAATGTTACATATGTGTTTTATTTGAATTGTCAATCAAAAGTTGTTGAGAATTTAAGTTTTTAAAAAGGTCTTAATCTCCTCCTAAGTATTGATAGAAATGTGGACACTCCAGCTGTTTTACACGTGTGTGTGTGCAGCAAGGGTGCTCCATACACGTTTGTCTTGAAAGAATAGAGACAGCTGGGTGTGCTACAGACTGAGGAGACTTCCTAGTGGAAATCAATCTAACCCATTGTTTTTCCATCTCTTCCTTCTTCCCACCCGTGTCCTGTCCCTCCCTCCCTCTTGCTAGGGAGTTTTCCAAAGAAAGAGAAAAGGCAAAAGCTCGAGGCGATTTCCAGAAGCTGCGGGAAAAGCAACAGCTAGAGGAGGATTTGAAGGGATACCTAGACTGGATAACTCAAGCAGAAGATATTGATCCAGAAAATGAAGATGAAGGCATGGATGAGGAGAAGCCTCGAAACAGTAAGCAACTTTCTTCTCTCACTTTCTTTTTCTCTCTTTCTCTCTCCTTCTCTGTCTCCCTCTGTGCTTTTAGCAAAAAGCCTGTGCCCATCTGCTGTAGTGCTGAGGTGGCTTATAAGGAAGAACAAGTTCTTCCTGAGACATGCACTGTGCTTATACATGATTCCAATTTAATGCTTGTAGGAAGCCATGGGAAGCAGAAATACATGTGCAATAATTGATATTCTGCAGATCTCAGTGTTTTGTCTGTGATGCTGGTGTGAGATCCTGATATTAAACAGATAAAAGGTCAATACTTGCTGTTATAGTCCACTACTGAGAAAAGTTTTAAAATACGAATGTGTCTTCTATTCATTTATTCAATTGTGATTAAGTGCTGCAGGCTCTTTGCACACGGTTGGTTCCTTTGAAAGCAAAGGTTTCTTAGGAAAGCCACAGCATGGGAGGAGGGCCAAATCAGCTCTATTGTACATTAGGTGGCCATATGTGACTCCATTGAAATCAGTGGATTTGTGTTTGCTGTTGCTGGATTAAGCTCTCAGACATTTCTTCTAAGGTTGTTATTTCTTAATTTTCTTCTTTGGAGCTGACAAGATGTTTGTACAAAGTGAAAATTCACCAACCATCTCCTATTAGAAATGCTGAAGAAGGAGGGGCTTGAAGAAAGCATTACTTCCCAACATTTCATTACCTTTATTGAATCTTCTTCCACCTTCTCTTTCACCAACACAGGCTGTGTAACACTTCAGAAACACTTAGCATTTATCATTGCTGTTTGTGCACCTGGGAAATGTCAGATTGGAACCTTTACACAGACAGTGGACACTGGCTCTACTCTTGGTTTTCATTATGTGCATTTTCTTCATTTGATTTTGGAAGATAAGACATGAAACATGTCCCTAGATGTCTCCCTTCTTATCAAACAATCAAAATCTATGGGATGGTCCTGTCAGAAACTTTTATTCCAGAAATAGGAAGATTGGACATGGGAAAGTTGTGCCTTTCTTTCTTCAGCAAGATTTTTAACATATGTTCATGATGTTTAAGATATTAGTGAGCAGTATTGCTACCAAAACAATGAAGTTCTTTTAGAAAAAAAAGAGAAAAAGCTGGGTCATTAATATCAGGTTATACCTACAAAACTTAGGTATCTGGACTTGAAAGAGTCACTGTGGTGACTTGCTCAGACTTTTCCCAAATCAGGTTATTTTGATTTTTATGCTGGTGTTTTCAAAGGTCATATAGTTTACTTTCACAATTTACCCTCAGTAACTATTCAGAAATTAATTTATAAATCATGGCCAGAATTTGCTGCTCTGTGGCATGCGATACATGAATAAATCAGATGAGAACTCATTCCACGTGCTGTTGAGTGTGGTCAATCCATGTTTGAGCTAACACACTCCTTTTAGAGATGCTCATATCAAGAACTGGAAGGTAACGTATCTCCAGCTTGCTTTCAGTTCTTCCTGTTCAATTTGATAAGGTGAGTTTTGTAAGACATGGTTTATCAAAATTAGTCCTCTCACATCTGACTTGGGAAAAACTGAGAAGTAGAGACCCTTTCCTTAATGGTTTCAGCTTAAGATTATACCACAGAAAAGTGTAAGTGACAGGGCAGGGCATTTTGTTTAGGGTGAGAGTTCTTTTTGGTGTGTTATCTCCTGTGCTGAGTGTTTTGGCATTCATGCCAGCAGTCAGTCACCAGTGGGGTTAAACTGAAGGAGAAAAATTGTATTGATCCTCTCCAAAAGCCATCTACCAAATAAACTCCAAGGGAAGGATTCCAAAGGAATCCCTTTGGCTTGAGTGTTCCCAAGACATTTGAATCCCACCTACTCCCAGTGCAAGCTTACACCACCAAGACTCCTATGTCTTCCTTGTTTTCCTGTGTTTGGCTCAGTTGCCTCACATGCACCTTCAGTGCTCTTCAAAGTGCTCTTCAAAGCTCATCCCTTTCTGTTTCTGGTACAGCATCCCGAGCTCCACAGCTGAGTGTGGCTGCCCTTTCCAGCACACTTTGTTCCGTGACTAATTACTGCTGACTTTTAGGGTCTCAGCCCTGGGAGTTTCAGATGGCAATTCTCTGAACTGCACAGGGCAGCCCAGAGCTCCTTAAGCTGCTGTGTTAGCTCAGTGAACTTCAGGTGTGGCCTTTGCCTCAGCTGGGCTGTGCTGATGCTCAGGGGACTCCTGCTCCTGCCTGGCCCCTGACAGGGATTCACACTGATGCTTTAAAGAAGTCTCATCAGTTTTTGCTTCTTTGGTTTTCCCTCAGAGGTTGTTTGGAGGCTTTGGTTTTTGGGTTTTTTTATAAAGAGTATCAGAATAGTTCAGAAGTTCAAATAAAATATACTTATTAATCTAGAGACTCAGCTAATGTAAGTTCTGAGACTCAGCAGTTTACACCATCTGGGCTCTGACCCAGGTAGTCTACCTAAACTGAATCATCCCAAACACAGAGAACATATGTTTGCAGTCTCTTCTCTGTCCTTGGCAGCTACAGAGACAGGTTTTGCTGTCTTTTAACTTTTAGAGAGTGCTGCCCACTCATCAGCATGGGAACTGCCTCCTGTAAAACAAAAGACACAAGGTGGAAGGGAAGAGAAACTCACTTGCATCCCCTTTTGGTTTGAGTGCCTGTGACTGTCCTTAGGGCATCATCGGTCATGTTTTGTGTATGCTGCTGCTTTCCTGAGGCTCTCAAACCTTGCCCAAAGTCTCACTGGGTGTTTACAGCCCTTAATGAAGTTATTAGGATAACTTCAAGTCCAACGATACAACAGAGAGGACCTTGGTGAAGGGAAGGGTAGAAAAGGAAGATGAATGCAGCCAGAGCTGGACAGCCTGTGCAGTTTTTAGCTGTTCTCTCCATAGCAGAGGTCTTGGCATTCTGCTGAGGGAGTTCATCACCAGTTATCATCCCATGGGTTGAGAGACGTTCACAGAGCAGGCTGAGTTAATTCCCTGTATTTTGAGGAAGTACCACATTTAAAGCAGCTTTTCCATGCTGTTTGCAAACACGGTTTTGCCATTGTGACAGATGTGAGGTGGGAAACGTGAAAGGCTTCTGGGGGCTGTTTGTGTTGATGGTTTTGTTCTGTGCTCTTTCCCTGACGTGCCTTCCACATGGGAAGAAAGCATTAATTTGACAGAGGGGAGAGACACGTCACGTCACAGAACAGCTACTGAATTCAAAATTACATGATAGCAAAGAAAACCGTCCCTCCTCTTGCCACAGTTACTGGGAATTTGCCCTTTTATTTTCCCTTCCTGACAGTGGTCTGGAATGCATCTGTTGCTGTGGGCAGAAGCAGGAAACCTCAACCCAGATTCTCCTCCTATTGAAATTAATTGGCAGAACTCCTACAGACTGCAGTGGGGTCACAAAGAATGTGTGAATGGGCAGGATGGAGTAATTTGATGTTTCTGAGTGCTCAGATTTTGTCCTCCCTCTGTTTCCTTGTATTTCAGTTCTATTTGGTGGTACCGTGTGCAGTGAGAGTGTGACCTCACTAATGTAAACAGAGTCCCTAAAAGTACAAAACCCCACTGCTTTGTAAAGGCATTCCATGACTCAAGACAATTAATTCTTCTGGCTAACTCATATCCAGCCTAGTACTGTAAATTCAAGAGCTGATTTGCAAGTAGCTTACCCTACTAAAATTTAAAGTCTAATCATTCTTCAAGGCCCTGTTGTAATGGAACTGATGGCTGTAGATAATGAAGTTTTCCTGTAACTCAGCAGAAAAAAACCCAGTACAAATCAATGTGTTGCCTCTCAAAATCATATAATATTTCAGATGGTACATTAAATAATGAAAGGTGTGTGTCTGTACATGCAGATTTATGCCTCAGTTAAAGTGGAAATAGTGCACAATTGAAGACAAAAAGTACAGACATGCAAGCAGGTTCTAAAACATATATAAAAAATTAAGCAGTTTAAAAAGAAATAGTCTTCAATCTTCACCTTCAGAGCATTTCTGTAGTGCCTTAGTGACCTTTGGAAATGTTCATTAACATCTGAGTTCACTGCCTCTAAGGCACTAATGACAACCTAACTTTTTGGTGGACTACGGGTTTTGTCTCACTCTTTTGACCACAGTTACTTGTGAACACCACCATAACTAGGAAGCAGACTGCATTCAATCACACGTTTATGAGACTCTTCCCTAGAAAAAAATTATTTTGAGACAAAGAAGAAGTTTTCAGCAGCAAAAGCAAAATTTTAGAAGAAATTGGTACCTCTTGGACCATTAGAGCTTTTGGAAAATCTGTGCCTTTCCTGGAAACACTTTGTGCTTCTGTACATCAGGCCACAAACAAGAACAGGAGGGGTGGCAGTTTATACAGGAGAAGGGAAGAGTTTTAGAACTCCAGAAATAGAAGCCTCAGTAATTTCAACCCGAACAGGGTTTTATTCCCAAGAGCTCCAACAGTAGTTTGACTATTATGTAACAGGGATAAAAGCACAACCACCTGTCTCTAAAAGTCCAGGCATTTTAGGATTTATCTGTCCAATTCCTGTTGCCTTGACTTCCTTTTGCACAGGCAATTTCTGTGCCACAAGCAGACCGTGTTGGTTTCTGTGAGGTTATGTACCAAATACCCACCACTGACTTGATTGAAAGCTGTCACTAAATCCAGTGCAACCCTTTGGGACACTTGGTGATGTGGAGCTGTTGGATAGAGAGAGCTTTGTGTGCAGACCTAATCATGATACTGAGATAAAAGAGCACCAACTTCAATTTGAACATTTGTTCAATTTGTACATTTAGTAATTTCTCTGGTCAGCCTGCTCAGTGGCCTCCAAGCCATGTGCTTAGTGCACTGACAAAGAAGTGGCTTATTACTCTCAGCCTGAAATAAAATATTATGGTGCTGTGGGATAATGTCTAAGGTAGGAAGGATTTTCAAAGACTTGCTTGCAGGCTAAAATTTCAGGGTGGCCTAAAAAACTCTTGGTCCATCTTCTGCAATGAAATCTAACAGGCAAGTGCACAGCTGGGGAATTTACATGGAAGATGCAGAGGGGAAAATGAGAGAGTGGATATTTCCAAGATATCTATTTTACATCCAGTCTTGACCCTCACTGCCTTAAAAACCCTGTATTCTTACTGTATGAGCAAAAGGATGCTGTCCTGAGTTAATTCCTGGTTAGCAAAGCATACTTGAAGTTGTCTGTCGACAGCAAATTAGTTCATCCTGCATTATTCTAGTTTCACCCACAGAATCTGTCCTGATGTATTTTACATACACATGCAAGGACATGGACAACACCCCTCAACAGGCAGATACAGATATTGTCAAAAAGCAATGAAAAAAAACCCACAGAGGGCTTGCACGGAATTCATGATCATCTAAACAAAAGCTCTAAGAGGCACAGGCTGGAAAATGAAACCTTTATCAATTTCATTCCTCCAGTACCAGTTGGTGACTTGAGAAAGGCATCAAAGGACCTGGTTGCATTTTGCTGTCCATGTTTAAATACAAGGAAATCAATGCCGGTGTTGTAAAATGATTTATTATCTGTCAACACCTCATCTAAAGAGGAAGAAAGCACAATCTCTTCTACTTTTATCATTGTCCACTGATGTGGAAAATAATCATCTGGTAACCCAGAAGAGATTAGCTGCAGTGCCAGCAATTTGTAGGCATTTCACAAGGGTGCCTGATAGATCCTTCACAAGGAGTTTAGTAACTGGGATAGATTTATTCTATTTCACCTGGAGACAGAGGGAAGGGCTTTATGGTGTTCACTGCTCCACCAGTTTCTTCTAGGGGAAAAAAAAATCCGTGTACTCATGTGCAGAGGTTCCAACACATGGATTGCTTGGACAGGAGAGACAGCAGCTCCCAGCTGTGGGCTGTGACCAGTAGAAAACAGTCCAGTGGCATTTCCCTACCTTGTCATCTTTTGAAGCAGCTCATACCCTGCTCTTTATAGAAATACTGGAGTTTGAGGGCACCTAATGAAAGGCCTTTGTAAATGAAAAGTCAGCTTTGGTTTTGTTGTGTGGTTCTTCACAGAGAAGCTCAGGTTGCAAAATGCAGCATGGGTTTGTGCTACAGATGTCGAGCTTCAGTCTATAATTAGGATGCTGCCTAGAAAAAGCTCTTAGGACATTAGTTCTCACATTAGGCTGAATCACTCCGGCAGTCCTCAGGCAAAAATCGTACTGAAATTCCTGGGGATTTTGCCTGGGTAAGGACTTGGGCCCCAATCTGTTTTGTCCAAGGTCAAAAACAAAACATGCAAATGTCAGCAGTTGGAAAAGTTGCCCAATGTGAGGTCTTGGAGCACAGAGGATCCTCAGTGCTCACACAAGGCTTCAGTATTGGGTACCTGGCCCCCACCAAAGGGAGAGTGTGCAGTGTTTGGGGTCTGAAGCCACTTACAGCACTGAGCAGTGCACTGAGTTCTGTTTGCCCAGTGCAAATTCCATAAAATGCAGTTGTATCTGGCATGAATTCGACCCACTGTCATTACAAGCATGTGGCTTCCACAAGAATGCTGAAATAAATGTGTGATCAGATCCAGGTAAACTCTGAAATCCTAAAAAGTATCAAAAAAAAAAAAAAGAGCATTTGTGAGGCTTTACAGTGACCCTGCAGGTAGCTGTGGTAGCAGAGTACACAGGGCAATGATATTCAGTGATGCAGGTGAAAGTAAAGCTGCCATTTCCAAGCACCATTTTCATTGTATAATTTCTGTGCAGCTGAATTAACAAAAAAGAAGATCATTTAGGGTGATTCTTCTTCCACCTTTGCCCCACATTCCATCAATGTCAACAAAACTACTATGTCAATATTTGACTTTTTCCTATCAGAATAAAATCAAAACTGAGAGTAGATTTTCTTCCTAACTCTCTTCATATGTTGCTTTCTTTTTTTTATTGTAAGTGAAAAAACAAGGAAGCAGTAGGTTCTTATCCTCGACTGTTTTGTCTTTCTCCCTTTCCAAGAGGAAATACTTAGGAAAAAAGTTGGTCTTCTCAATGAAGTGAAATTTGAAACCTTGGGGTTTAAATTATGCTTTAAAATGCTTCAGCTACAACATTGATTTTTGAAATATGTATGTGGGGTAATATTTGGAGAGGGGTTCAACCTTGTTCTGGACACTTCTGTCCAATTAAAACAAAAAAGGGCACAGGAAGGCTAAATGAGGTTCTCAGGATCACCCATCCCCACAGTGCCAGTGGCACAGGCTCTCATACCATTTTCTCCCCTCTAGAGCAGAAAGAGCAGAATTTTGACCTTGCATTGCATCTCATAAGGCATTTCCAGATATGATTGGGGTGGTTTTGAACTATTTTCCTTCTCTGGAAATTCCCAGTAATCATGTTAATCATTTTAAGAAATACAGTTTTCTTGTTCCCCTGAATGTATGGATGGTTCACTCCCTGTAAGTAAACCAAATGTCTGGTTTTCTGGTTTTTGTTAGTAATATAATTTAATAACCCAGCCCTTAGCAAAAAGCAGCTTTTAGGTTCATTGTCCTGTAGATTTCACAACTTCCCAGTTTTTCTTTCTTTGTGTCTCAAAGGAAGCTTTGATAATAAAACAAAAAGCAAGCAATGTTTGAAAACATTCTTCTCCTTCCTTCTCTGCTGGTAAGTTACTGCCAGGGTAGGTAAATCCCACCTAACCAAACAAGATGTTAAAGCAGTTTAGCTCAAGCCTGCATTTTCTGTCAAAGCACAGCATGGAGAAAACAATGTTTCCTTTGTTTGAACAGAGAGCAAAAGAAGAAGAAGCTGCTGGTATTCAGGACAAAGCTGTGGCCGGTGTAACAACCTATAATTCAGCAGTAATTTGTTCCAGCAGAGCATCAGAAGGCCTGATACAATTTGGTGAAGAGGGAAAAGTGTTTCTAGGAATGAGGGAAACTCCCCCGTTTGGGGAAGGTGGGTTAATTCAGGCACGTGCCTGACTCCATCAGCCAGCTTCTTGAGTGAGTGCTGGTGAGCAGTGACAGCTCTGAGATAATTAGCTGACCTGAGAAGAGTCACTGTGATGAGCACACATCTGTGTGCCACCTCTGCATGGGAGAAGGGAGGAGAGTGCAGAGACCAAACTCCAAAACTCTGCTAATTTTTGCCCACAGGTTCATTTTTTTCTTCTTGCTCCCTTGCAGGCATCAAAGGTTACAGCAATTAGCAAAGCTCCCAGGTCACTGTAGTTTACATCTGGGGGAAAAAACTCTTCGTATAAGATCCTCTCTGACTGAACCAGATTTTTTGGTGGTCTACACATGCTCTTGCTCTCTTGCAGCCAAGGATTCGGCTTGTGTAGTTCAACTTACAGGTTCTTCCAGCTCCTCCCTTCCCTGGTTCTTGTATCCTGACGCACAAACAACTTTTTACTGAGAATTGCTGGAGCAGGGTTGTCTGACCAGCTACAGCATATAGAGACTGACATTATTGTTGGTAGGGCATCAAGTTTATCTCCTATAAAAGCAGTTTCTCCATCAAAGACTGACTGGTGGGGTAACACCTCTGATTTTCCTGCTGGAAGAGAGACTTGTGTTGATGCAGGGATTCTCTTACAGTACTAGTTTGTTACATAGAAATATCTTTGCAGATAAGGCTTTAGAGGGAATCCATTGTTTACATAGCTGGGGAAGACACCTTTGTGCAAATAAATTGATCTCTATCTGCCCTGTTGGCAAGTGTTTCTTGAAGCTGTCAAGATTAATCCACTGACACTGTGGTTCTGCTTCTCAAGAGAGGACATCAGTCTGTGAGAAAGCTGTCTTTGCAATACCTTCTGATGAATTGCTTTATTTCCCATGGTTAGAGAGGCATAGAAAACATTTGGTACTAGGATCTCCCCAGAAAAATTTTTGAAGAAATGCCACAAACGCTCAAGCTGAGTATTCATAGAAGAAGACCGTTTTTTATTTTATTTTTGAAGCAGATGCCTAAAGTGTGCTCTTAAATCTTTGTAAGGACACTTAGAAAGTGGTTTTAAAAACGATGGAGTATTCAGCAGTTCCTGCTGAAGTCAGTGAGAATGGCCCATGATCAATATTTGAAAATAAGTTATCACTGCAGACGTAGTCTCAGGAGTCTCTTCACTGAGAAGAAAGCACTGGACTGATATCAGCTGAAATCCTGAGCATTGTTTTGATGTGGTGTGAGGAACTGTCAGGAGAGAGGCTGTGGTGTTCAGGAACGGTAGCTGAGGGACACAAATCATGTGTTTTGAGTTAGAAACAGCTGCTGGGGATGAGAACCAGTTTTATTACAGTAATGTCAGCCAAGATCAAAGCCACAGTGTGTCTGGCACTGTATATACTGAAATTAAAAGTATGTGTATGTATTTCCTTTTTACAGGAAACCAAAACTAGTAAAGATGGGGTTCAGCTGACTGAACACATTAATCCAATGCCAATTTAGACACCTCATCATACCCAAGACCTTCACTGTGAACAAACAGGTCTGGTATAGCAGCTGAGGCTTGTACTCTTGCAGTGTGATAGTTGGAAGGAATATCCCAAATGGGGTGTCAAAAATGTCATCCAGTGCCTCAGAAAAGGCAACTGAGTGTGGTTAGTCCAAAGACACGTAGGAAAAGTTTAGTGCAAGTAGAACCTTTGATACTGATCCTGTAAGCTGAATGTCTTAAAAGAGTGTGATGGAACCAACTGTAACAGAAATTGTTCTGCTATGATGTTTTTCCCCTCCTTGTCCAAGTGGGTGTTCATCATGACAAATCTCTTTGTCTTCCCTTACGTATTTTGTGGTATAACTTGAAGATTCACGTGCAGGAAGGTAAATACTGCAGGCCAGACCAAGAGTTTTGTTTGGGAAGGGCTCAAAGCAGGAAGCCTGGGAGAGCCCAGGACAGAGTGAGGGATGCAGGAGGTGTGTTAGCAGAGCTCTCCTGAGGAAACTCTCATTTCCAAAATTCTCCTTTCCTCTGCCTTGCCCAGCCCTGACTGAAAGGCAGCTTGAGTAGTCCCTCACTTGCTTAGGCTGATCCACAAGCAAGCACACAAGAAGGGAAAGATAAAAGTGTCCTGTTTGGAACACAAGTGGGGTGGGAGTGCTGCCCCTCTGTTGTGCAGGCAGGGCTGTGTGGAGCTGTGCAAGGAGCTGTGGCTGAGGGGACATCGGTGGCACCACGATGGTCCCAGGGCACTGCTCAGGGACAGGGAGTCCTGGTGACATTACACTGAACTGGTGTGTGTCACCAAAGTGGCAGCCAGTGCTGAGCAGCTGAGCAGAACAGACAGCTGTGAGTGGCACCCAGCCCTTTCCAGAGCTTTGGGAAGCCTGGGGACCTTGCAGCAGGACCCTGGGGCAGACACTGCTCCAGGGGAGCAGCATCACACCCTGCTCACTTCTGCTTGTTGGGTGAGGAACTGCCCAGCCACTCAGTGCAGTCTGCTAACAGGATAAAAATCTGGTTGTGTTTGCTCCTAGGGAGAAAAGCAGGGCTCTCCATGCCAGTTATCTCACAGACAACATCAAGCCTGGAGAGGTGGCGGGGGAAGGAAAATGTTTCCAACTGAGGAACTGAACTGAGAATAGCTGTGGCTCTGAGTCTGCCTGCTGATTACAGCAGCTCTTCAGTTAGCAGCACTTAGAGATGAGACAACAGATTAGAGAACTGGCCTTGCAGATCCTG
Source organism: Daphoenositta chrysoptera (assembly GCA_013397915.1). NCBI lineage: Eukaryota > Metazoa > Chordata > Aves > Passeriformes > Daphoenositta > Daphoenositta chrysoptera. The sequence continues at coordinate 605,787 of VZRO01003957.1, read as the reverse complement.
GAGCCTAAATCCAAATTCAACTTTAGTGCCCGCAGGTGTTTGTAGGGCTGCTCACGTCCTCATCCCCGTTTACAGAGTTCACAAATCACAGCACAATGCATCTCTCTTCTCCTTTTCCACCTGAGGGAGGGCTGCACTCAGAGTGTCCCTCAGATTCAAACTATAAAGGACTCGTAGTGAACCCAAGGACAGGTAACGTGGGGGTCCCTTTAAACCAGGGTGAGGGTGTTACTGACTGCATTAAAATCCATATTCTGAAGTAGCAGAAGGGTTAAGCAGCAGAGCAAGGATGCAGTGGCAGAGCTGCTGGATGCTCACAGAGGTGCAGATCAAAACCTAGGTGTATTATGTAGCTGTTTGAAGAATCAGGAGCAGAATAACAGGGCTATGCCAGGTCACAAATGACTTGTTTTAACACAGCTGTGTGAGGGAAGCTTGCATAACACCTGCCCACACTAAGCTTAACTCAAGCTGTTGTTATCAGTCCCTCACTCTCTTGCATGCTAGAAGTATTTGCAAACCAGGAATCTATTATTTCGAGGCCACTATAAAATGCCTATTTCTTTGGCTCAGGGTAATTAGCCTGTTCTCAATGCCTTGCTCAAGAGGTAGAAAAGCTTTAATCATATGTTTGACAAGCTGACTTTAGGGGCAAGACTCTTTAACTTCAATTTTTGCTTTTCTCCTGGCTGCACAGCAATACATAGCCTGCCCAGCTAGCATGTCTCATGCTTCTGACTCATATGAGATTGTGATAATAGTGTCTAGTATCAGACTAGTCATTATGTTAGTAAAAGTGTCTGAAAGAGCACCACATGCAGGAGCAGCTCACAAAATCACAAGTATTTTATTTACTAGGCACAGAAGAAATGTAGCAGACCAGGGGTTCAAAACAGAATTTCATGCACATTTTGGAATAGGAGAGGTGAGCTCTATTTCAGGGCATGAAGCTGAGTTGAATCTGCTCAGTGTGATGCAAGGACACAACTCCAAAGGTCCAGTGCTTTCACAGAGCCCTGGCTCTGGAGAGACCCAAATCTCATGGATGTGTTGCTGTATCTGTTGATCAGTGAACTGAATTGCTTGATTGTTTGCTGTCAAGGAAAGCATCATCCATAAGCCTCCTCACACATCCCACGTGAATCCTGCTATTAGAAAACGTCTGCACTTGCTGAGAACTCATCTCAGGCAGGCACTGTCTGTTCAGATGGACAGGGCCTTGCTGCTGTCTTTTCTTGATAAGATTAATGCTTAAATATTTTAAACACTACTCCGAAACTGAGTTTTCCCAAATGCAGGGAGCATACACTACCCTTCCAGCTTGCAGAGTGGTATTGAACTGGTGTGTTCTCAGTCACCTTTTTTTTCCTGCCATCTCTTTTCCTGTGTCCCAGTGGCTACCCAGTTGTTCTGCCTGTCCTTTGAAATAATACAGCCCAGTTTTTCCCTCACATTCACTTTTCTTTGGTTCTTTTGTTTGGTTTTTCTGCCAACAAGGGCCAGCCTCCTGGAGAATAGTTTCCTTCTTCTATGCCAGAGAAGATACACCTTCTCACTGGCGCAATTCCTGCCTAAGGTCCCTGGTCGTAGGGCTGTGCAAGCTTCCTCCAGGGAAAATGCTCATTGCGACCTACCAGGGCATGACTCTGCACCCACTGCACCACCCAGACAGTCCTTGCTATCCTGACCTATCCCCTTACATGCTCTAGATCCCAAATTATAGGCCACTCACTGAGTTCTCAGGCATCACACACCTTGAAATGGCTTTTGACAGGCAGGAATGTCACAAAACAGCCAGAGCTGCGTCTCAGTCCCTTTGAAGCTTTGCAGTCCAGGTGTAGAGCAGACACCTAAGACTCCCTGGGGAGTTTCAGATGACCTAAGCAGATCAGCCTGGAAGCAGGTTCTGTAATTTTTTTGCCTCTCCCGGACTCTGCGGGGAGGATGGATTCACAGGGCTGTGCACTGAAAGGGCAGAGATGCTGTTGCTGAAATAGAGCTCCTGATCAGAGTCACCACCTCGCCTGGCAGGTGTATATTTGTGTGGGTGGGCACATGCAGAAGTTCCCCGAGCACAGGAACCCCAGAAAGCAGCACATGGGCTGCTTTAAAACCACATTTGTGCTTCAAACCTATGTCCTGTCTGTTTTCATTGATAACAGAGCCAGTGAGAAAGAGGAATAACTTCATGATTATTAGAGGCACAAAAAGTAGAGGGATTTTTTTCTTTTAGTTGTTTTTACTGTCTTGAGGGCACTTTCTTTGTGGTTAGTTATTTTGTTCATGATCAATGTTTGTATCACTTCCCAAGGCATTATCTGCAGTGTTTGCAGCTCTCATGCCCCCATTTCTAAGGCGCCTGCAAGACCAGCCTGCAATAATGGAATCCTTCTGATTTTCTAGTGAGATGCTCCTGTTTCTTCTGCCCATGTATAATTTTGTGGGTTTGTCTTAGGAGCATTTGATGGCACTGCTTCTTGTCCTAAGTTCCTCTGCTAAAAAACATAAAGAATGAGAGAGCAAACCTGTAGAACTCTTACAAATGTGCTGTTGTGATTTGTTCTCAAAATGTTTTTGAAAGAGTCATAGATCCTCAGTTGTTTTGCCTTCCCTTCATTTTGTCTGTCCGTCCTTGAATTGCTTCAGAATTCTGTGGGGAAGCAGGGAGGTTGCTAAAAACTATTATACTGGCACAAGAAACACTATAAACCATGTCCTGGCAAATAAATGCCTTGCACTTTGGCACCTTAGCTGTTGCTGCTAGCAAGGCAAACAGTGCAAGCCGTTCATCAGACAAGAAAATCAGTTTAGGAGGTCATAGGAGGATCCAGATTCAGGAGAGAGACATCTTTCAAGGTGCCTTCTGGTAGCACGTGTGTCACCCTGTGACCCAGCCAGTCTGTCCCCCTCAGCCACAGGGACAGCAGAGTTATTGCATGGCACTTGCAGCAGATTCTCTGCATGGAAGGGGCTCCCACAGCAGACTCAGCTCTTTGCTCAGCAGCCCAAGCATTTATCCAGGGACACTGCCCCTCTTGCCCTTTTCAGCAGAGTTCTGCTCCTTTCTGCAAAGTCTACTTTTGGGTGAGTCCCTCGTCCTGTGCTTACGAGATATTTTGAGATACCACAGGTTATGCAAAGAAAAGCTTTGTCCTTCAGGCAGGGAAATGCAAAGAGTTTTTCAGTTCTTCCTTTCAAATACAGAACAGAGCATGTGTGACACTGGCAAAAGCTGTCACTTGGCAGGGCCAGGAGTCTGACTGTGCCCATTGCTTGGTCCTCTGTGCAATGGACATTCCACTCACTGGCTGTAATGAACAAATATTTATGGAATGCGGGATTATGGAATGGCATTACTGTCAATATTGCTATAAAAAGAAGGGAAATGGCAGCTGTTCCAACTAGCTGAGGAGTTTGTTACAGTAAAATAAGTCCCAGGAAGATTAATTAGTAGCAAGGTAATGCATTTATAGGTGTGCAATAATCTGCATGTGGTAATGACAGATCTGCTAATCACAGGCCTGCACAATTAATACGTTTCACTCTCTCTCCTGTTCCCCTTTTATAAGGTATAAATTTATGTAGCCCATGGCTGTATCCCCCCAACAGCATATGATGTGTATGGACATCTGGGGACCCTCTGGAAGGGAAGAAGGACGAGTTGAAACAAACCTTGATAAATTAGAGATACACTTTGCAATTTCTACTGTAAAATAGACAGTTTCTCTATGAATGAAACATTGGATGTTTCGATGCTCCATCTCAGTATTGGCAAAGCTCCTGCTTTGTGCTGCTCCATTCAGTAAAGCAGTGTTACACTGCATCAGCCCCTGTGGTGCAGCCCAGTGCCCAGCCTGGCTTTAGGGTAATCACAGCCCTTGGGGTGCCTTTCATGGGTGGAAAGATGTTTTTACCAAAAGCCTTCTCCTGTTTGACCCAAGTGGATGCAACTGGCAATTATTTCATGGCTCTTTATTACTGTCCCTGTGTTCTGGGGCTGACCTTGAGTGAGAGTGTGAATCCAGCTCGTTCTCCTTACAATTGCAGTCATCCGTGAATAATCCAAAATTAGGTTATGCAAAGTGTATATGTTACATGCATTAAATCTAATATAGTGTATAATGCTGTCCACTATGAGTATAGGTCTCTTAGACCCCTTAGAAAATACTCCTCCAAATATTTTCACAATTTTTTCTGGGTATTTTTTACTGTGCTAGATTTATTGACACATTCTGTCCAAGTTCGGGAGGTATGCAACCACCAAGATCCTACATATAGTTCAAGTTCCCTTTCTTCTTGTCCTGTAAAAGCTCTTCTGCAACAGAACTCCTTTTCAAAGCAGAAAACACTTAAGAATTCCCCCGTCACATCTAGTATATTTTCCTGACAAAATCAGGACATCCAGGGAAAGCTAATGTCTTACCTCTGCAGTTTACCTTCTGGATGCTGCTTGAATTTAAGAACAGTGCCACTGATTGTTCCCAAGGCACTGCATGCATGGAGCAGGATGAAAGCTGTATCTTATTTAAATTACTGAATAAGATGAATGAGTGCAGCATTTTCAAAACAGGCAGAAGAGGAGAGCTAGGCAATATTCACGTATTAATTAAAATGAGAGCTCTCCATCAAAAAAAAAGTATGAGCCAATTGATATTCTGATAGCTGCCCATAGACTCATTCATGAAATGATGGCCATGAAAGGCACCACGGGAAGCAGGGTTTTGCCAGAGACAAAGTCATTCACTTGATGCACATACTGTTAAAGGAAACAGCCTGGGTATTGCCATTTGTTCTTGTTGTGCTTGATGGGAAAGGAAATCTTAAATCCCAGCTAGAGAATTCACAGGACTACTTTGCTCTTTAGATTTGCTTTATAGTTGTGCAGAGTCCCGCTTGGGGGACATTAGCATCAGTAATAACTCCAGTGCTGAGCACTTATTGTAATGTGTTTCCTCTGCACCTCTCGGGGAGGCTGCCAGGGGAGGGCAGAGTTACAACCCCTGGCAGAGGAGCTGAACAGGTGTGTGGGAAAGCGTGGTCATATGGCCAAGGTGACACAAGGAAGTGGAACAGTGGGCAGGTGACTTCAGGTCCCTCTGACCTCAGCTGCCAGTGTGGGCAAACAGGGTTATTTAGACCCATATTTTGCAAATTCGTTACCAGTAGACGTTTAGAGCATTGGAGAAGTCAGAGTCTGAGTGAGCATGTTATAAATGCTCACTCATCAATCAAATGTATTGTTGTTTTTTCAAATCTGAAAACCCACCACGAGGCTCTTTCACTGTGAGTGAACTTACTGCTGGATAGTCACGCTGTTCCAAGTCAAGTACCTAACCCAAGGATGTAAAGTAAATGTCCTTTTTTAGCCTGTCCCTAGAACTGAGGGACACACCAGTACGGCATTCAGAAAACCTGTGGTAGGAATCTATCTGCCTCTGTAGCCTAACTCAAACAGCTAAATCAGAGAGGTGGAGTCAGGCAGCGTGAGTAGCCTCCAGTAGATCCAGTTTTATAATTAATGCCCAGATCTGCAAAGTCATGTAGTAACACGTCCCATTAAAATCTGTGAAAAGTTTGTTTTGCCTGTGTTTCTGGAACTGGGCACCCTTTGCCCAAGCATGGTTGCCTCTGAGTCTTAAAATGTCACAGTACCAAAGTGAGATTCAGCAAGAAGTGTGACAGTGTTATATAATCCTTGGAAATAAATCTGAATATTAAAATTACTTCCACTGCCAAGATGACAAGCATTTCATAAATGCAAGATGCAACAGTGGTAATGATATTTCTGAACTGGGAAGCAAATATTGTTCTCCAAGTGTGTGAAGGAAAAATCATCTCAGGACTGCACAGGAGGGTATTTGCTTGTGCCAGCTTTCTGTTTCAGTGGTTGGCTGTCTTTTGGCAACCTGCCATCCAATAATTCATTGCATGCCCATGGGGCATTTCACTGGAGGAGGGACATATGTTAGTGCAGGAGCAGAGCTGGTGTCAGTGCTTGATGCCAGTGACATGGAACAGAGGCTCTCAAAGGGTCCTGCACATCTCTCCAGTCAGTCACACACTGCAGACTCTGCTCTTATTTTTCTCTGTCTGTAGGGTCTCAGAGCTAGGATTAATACAACACAAAGCATTTTTCAGATTTTAATTTTCTTAGGAAGCTGCTCTATAGCTTTTGCTGCTGCTTTAACTGCTGCAAGAATGCTACGTAAGTAATGCGAAATTGGAGTTTAGGTAGTCCAGGAGAAAAAGTCTACATTCAGTGATGAGCCACACTGTGGCAAGATGTAAGAAGTGCAAAGGCTTCAGAAGGAACTGGAGAGAGAATATCAAACCTATTGGTCCTTATGGTTTGCATTCTGTTGAAACCATGAGATACTTTCCTGCCTTTAAAAAGTTGCTTCAGCTCCATTTTAAAAAATTGACATCTACGCTACCTAGAGAATACATAATTAATGTGAGATTTCATCAACTACAGTGGGTTATGGATACAATGATAAATCTAAAAATAAGGAGATTCCCATGTAAGCATAGCCACAATTATTGGTATCAGCCTTTGCATCTTTTTTGACTCTGTCTCAACTCCCAAAATTACAGGGAGGAAATGGCCATTGAGATGGCATTGTCTGTATGCCATGGTCCTAAACACAACTCTGGTCTGGACTTGAGCCCACCATTTGGGAAAAACATCTCTTCCTGATTAAAACATTCCTGTGGTGGATTTACCACCAGCATTCTTGGTACATGGTTCCAGTAATTAATTATCTGGACTGCAAAAAATGCCTGCCTTGTTTCTAGACTGGAGCCAGGGTGTGGGCACGGGGTCTGGGTTCTCTGAGAACTGAGTCAGATAAGAAAGCCATCTGGGCTGCATCTGGTCTGCTTCCTCTCATATTCAGCCCCAGTTTACACACAATTTTCCGCAGCATCTTCCATTTTCTGGTTTTGTTAACTGGCCTGAATGAATGGCAGCACTGCACACCTGATCATCCCCTGGTCATGAAGGTGCTGTCAGGTGCCAGGTGAAGTGATTGTGCTTCTGAGAGTACACAGCCCTGATCTCCCCTCTGTCCCGGCCTTTATCCTCTACACCATCATTCCTCTAATACCTCATACAATCCTAATGCTTCTGATTGTCCTTAACATTTTCCACTGGTGCAGTGTAACGAGCTCCTGTGAGGTGGTGCCAGCAAAGTGATCCATGGGTCCCTTCAGCCCATCTACCACTGCACCTGCATCTCCCACTTCACTGAAGTTTGACTTTCTGCAGCAGTAAGGTCAGGGAAGTACGAGGTGCACTCTAAGATGTCTCTGGGATAAGACCCATAAACTCAAATTCATTAACTCCATATTCTCAAGAGCCAGATATAAAAAAGAACAGAAAGCAAATGAGAGTTATGGTCTGATGATCTGTGAGTGATATTTCATACCTCTGTATACCTTTGTTTTACATTTTGCACTTTTAATTCACGTGATGAAGTTTTCAGACAGAAGTGGATATCATGTGTAAGCTGAGTTCCTTGTTTTTTTCTTTTGCCTGTCACTGGCTGCATGTTCTCTGTTGATGTCTTGTTCCTGGTACTTGACACTGACCATCTTATCTGTGAAAGGAAGCCCTCCAGCTGGTTTGCCTGATGAGAAGAAAGGAAAGTTTGCTTGGTTTAGTCACTCCACAGAAAGCCATGGTAATGTTCCACTGCGCTCTGTGTCCACACTGTGTCTGTGTGTCCATGTGTTTGTCTGTCCGTGTATCTCTGTGCAGGCTGGCCTATAACACAGCTCTGTATTTTCCTGCATGTGTGTGCCTGGCTTTGTCTCTCGCTTGTGCAGTGTCCTCTTCATGCACTCAGGATAACGAGCTGCTCTGCAAATCAATCTCTTGCTAATGTCTTCAAAATTGTTTTCCATTTGCAAATAAGCTCGAATATGTCTTGAAAGTGTTTTACCTCATCCTCCAAAATGACTTGTGAAATATCAGTGTTTTGGCTTTATTCCTGCAGGGCTTGCTCTGGACAAAAAATTTCAATTATGAATGTTGTTTTTTTTCTCACAGCTTACTTGACTGTTTCATGTATATCAGAACATGAATTCAGTTTATTCCTTAATTTGTCTTTCCAAATAGACAAGATTATTAAAACATCTGTCTTCATAAAGGAGCAGGCATCATTAGAGTACAATATTTCATAGTTCTGTCAAGAGTGCCAGGGAGTCCATTATTTCATAGGGTCCTAAGCACACAGTACAGGAACTTTAGATTTCCCAAGAAGTGTGTTGGAGGTATGTGAATTGTTGTGATGGGATGAAGGAAAGATAGCTCATTTTGAAGGATATTTCTACCATAATGCTTTCCAAGAAATAACCCAGAGCAATTTTGGAAGGACCTTCTGATATCTTTTTAGCCCCTGAAAGAAGGCCATGCCTCCCTGAGCATCTGCCCAATTGAAATGCAGAACCTGTTTCTTCTACATTGCCTCATTTTGCACCAATGACCCATAAATGGACATATTCTTACTATTGAGTTACATATTCCTACAGGCTGCTAGAAACCTCTCCAACAGCTCACAGCACGTTCTCTCAAGTCTCATCTGAGATATGTATCCAAAAGCTAATACAGGTCATGTTCTGAAGTTCCACCAGGCTCCTGGGAGACCTGTTTAACTCCTCCATCATTCAGTCTTAAGTATAATTTTTTCATTTGTTTTGTGTATTCCAAAAGGGGTGAGGAGGGAACAGGGCACATATTGGATCCTCCCTATTTTCCTAACTTTAGCTGAATGATTACCCCTGAAGAGTGATCAGAGCTTATGCAGGAGCCGTGAGCAACTGGGGAAATGAAAATGGTGTGGGTTTGAGGGGTTTTTTATGATCTGTAGAAGCAAATAAAATCTTGAGGTTTGGTAACAGCTAGAAACAGGTTCTTGAATCCAGATGAGAGAGGTTCACACCTAAGGTTGCTTTCATTTGCTGTTTGTTCCATGGTGCTTCTGTAAAAGCCCAGAAGGTTCTGTCCAGCCCTTAGCTCTGAGTGTCAACACAAAAGCTCCACCATAGTCCATATTCAATAGCTCCTTTGTTGGTAATATCAGAGTGGGTCAGAGAGTCTGAATTTCTCTCTTATTCCTATAGGTCCATTGGTAAGGTTGAATCACATTAATGGTTATTATATGACAGATGAGCCGTCAGAATTCTTTATGTGGTGTTTGCTATCAGGCTAACAGAAGCTGTTTATCTGCATGCATCTCAATCCTGGTACCTTTTACTTGTATTCCAATCATTGCACAAAAGACTGGGGAGGGCAGTGAGGTGGTTGGGCTGCTGCAGGTAATGAGGCATTTTTTTAAATATTCCATGGAATCAAACAAAAGCTTCTTGTTGGGTTTGTCAGGATTTTTACTTCCCAGTGGTTGTCATTCATAAAATTTCCTGGAACTGACTCTGAAAGAAGGAAAGCAGCTGCTTCTTCCCTTTTCTTTAGCATTTGAGTAACTTGCGTGTTCCTGAAGCCTCCCTGCCCAGCCTGCTCTGCACAGGGAGGCACCAGACTCGCTCAGCAAGTTGTTTAATCCTCAGGAGCTGCAGCTGAGGGTCTTTCCACGAGGCCAGCTCCTTCAATCATGGGCTCACTGAGAGTTGTGCCAGGTTCTAATGGCCATCCCCCTCTCTTTCCTCCCTTTGACCCTTGCAGTGAGCATGCCCACCAGCGAGACCGAGTCCGTCAACACCGACAACGTCCCTGGAGCCGACATGGAGGGCGAGAACTGCGGCGCCAGGCTGGCGTGAGTACCTGATAACCTGATAACGAGATTACCTGATAACGAGATAACCTGATAACACAGATAACGAGATACCTGATAACACAGATAATGAGATACCTGATAACCTGATAATGAAATAACCTGATAACAAGATAAACTGAAGAGATAACCTGATATCACAGATAACGAGGTACCTGATAGCCTGATGAGATAACCTGATAACACAGATAACCTGATAACACAGGTAATGAATGAGGGGCTGGGTTCAACTGCAGGGGTAAAGCCAGGGCAAGCATCAGCCTTTCAGGATGAGGAAAACACCACAGGGGGTGAAAGGAGAGGCTGAAGAAGATCCCTTGATCCAGGTTCATATCTTAATTGCAATGTAAACTCACTGCAGACATTAGTGAAGAGCCTCTGGTTTTACACGGATGTAAATAAAGGACAGAGCGCCCAGGATAAGCAGATCTGGTTTTGCATAATAGCTAAAAGAGGAACTGGTGGATAACAGTGTACTTGTTTTAAAATTCCTCGTTGGTGATAGACTTTCAAAACCAGTATATGTAGACTGAAGAGTGGAAATGACTAGTCTATTTTAATTTTTTCTAAAGATTCTTGTACACTTTGCAGTGTCTTGTAATAGAAATACATTGATAATAACTCTCATCCTGCAGACTGAATTGCACCCTTCAAATGCTGAACGGAGTACTATAGTGACAAAGAAATACAACAATTTGGAGGGATTAATGCCTCCTTGAAATCGTAGCATTGCAATTAGTGGAGATGCTTAAGAATGTGTGAGATAGCAGCTATGAAATGCCATAACATGTGGTGTATTTTTTAGCCTCACAGAGCAACAGGCAAGAGGAGTCCTTATTCCCTTTTGCATTACCTAAACAAGAATGGACTTTATGCTGCGGGGCAATACATTATTCCCTCCAAATTTCCTTGAAACATGAGCTAAATGGATCAGTACTATAGCTTGTACCATGCTGCAGTATTTTGAGTCTCTGTGCTATCCTGGGAGCTACCTGCATCCCTTGGGTGTTGCTTGAATGGACCAGATGGGATCCATCCGAGGGTGATGGGGGAGCTGGCAGAAGACCTCTCCAAGCCCCTCTCCATCCTTTATCTTCAGTCCTGGCTCACCAGGGAGGTTCCTGGTGACTGGAAGCTGGACAATGTGACACCCATTCCTAAAAAGCCAAAAGGAGGACTCAGGAAATTACAGGTTGGAGGCAGTGTGGCTGGACAGTGGCCAAGCAGGAAGGGAGCTGGGGGTATTGATGGCCAGCAGCTGGACATGAGCCAGCAGCGTGCCCAGGTGGCCAGGAAGGCCAATGGCAGCTGGCCTGGATCAGGAATATGTGGCCAGCAGGAGCAGGGCAGGGATTCTGCCCCTTGCTCAGCCCGGGTGAGGCTGCACCTCGAGTGCTGAGCCCAGTCCTGGGCCCCCAGTGCAGGAAGGGCAGTGAGGGGCTGGAGCGAGGCCAGAGAAGGGCAGCGAGGCTGGGGAAGGGCCTGGACCGGCAGAGCCTGCGAGGAGCAGCTGGGGGAGCTGGCAGGGTTCAGCCTGGAGAGGAGGGGGCTCGGGGAGACCTCACCTCTCTGCACCAGTACCTGACAGGAGGCTGCAGGTGGGGGTCGGGCTCTTCTCCCAGGCACCAGCGACAGGACAAGAGGACAGAGCCTGAAGCTGTGCCAGGGGAGCTTTAGGTTGGACATTAGGAGGAATTTCTTCACAGAAAGGTGATTGGACACTGGAAGGGGCTGCCCAGGGAGCTGGTGGAGTCACCATCCCTGGAGATGGCACTCAGTGCCATGGTCTTGTTGACAAGGTGGTGTTTGGCTGTAGATTGGACTCTATCTCAAAGGTCTTTTCCATCCTAGTCACTTCTGTGTGATTCTGTGATCTGCATTAAAAGATGTGATATGTGGAATATATTGTCATTTCAATCTCTGCTTTCCTGTAACAGTCAGTCAGTGACTCACAAGCCCCAGGAGAAATTATTTGTGATTGCTTTCCTTCACCTGCCTGCTGTTGTGAACCTGCTGAGTCTTTTAGTTTAGATTATGACCCTTTTCCTGTGGGAACCAGGGTGGATGTATTCACAGCACTGGGGCAGTTGCAGCCCTTTCTTTGGCACCCCACCAAGTTGTTGTGGTCTTGGCACAGTGCAGGAAGCATCACCTGGATCCACTTTGGAGAAAAATCTATATTCTGCAGGATCACAGGATTGGTCAGGTTGGAAGGGACCACCCTGGCTCATCTGGCCCATTGACCAGAGTGGCAGCCAAAGCTGACCCCAACCTTCACATCTGTTTGTTAGTATGGGGTTGCCACTCCATTCCTTGTGGGAACTTCCACTGTCTGTGTCAGAAAGTTGCCATCCTTGCTTTCCAGGAACCTCCTGGGCTGTTTGTGCTTTGCTGTGTTGCTTCTCCAGAATATAACAGAGCAGTAAAGTCCCTCGTAGGTGTGGACACAGTGCCAAAAAGAACGGCAACAGTTCCTCTAAGGTTTCATGTATTTTTAATATTACAGCTTTCATTCATTTAATGTTCTTAATCCCAAAGGATCCTAAAGCACTTTATGAACTGTAAATGCAGGGATTGTTTTCACAGCATTAGAGTTCAGCCACCTTCAGGGTAAAATGTGACAGGTGTTTAAAAACAACAGGCACAAGTGTTTAAGGAGTTGTGTGAGGGATAGCTTGTTTTGCACTAAAACTGCATTGGGAATTTTGGCAACCAGAACATAATTATCTTAGCTGGAATGTGGCCAGGAGGGCTGAAGTCAAACCCAACCCTAAATGTAATCATGGCTTAGAATGGAGTTTACTTAAAATAGCCCAGCGTGCTCACAGGAGAATGGCAGTACCCTGATTTGGCATTAGGAGAAGGGATGGTCCAATGCATTTTAGGGAAAAAGACATTGGAAAACTACAGGAAAACAGAGCTTCATTTCTTCTTCTCATGTTGCAAATATTCAAACAGGGTCCAAAGTTCCAGCGGAGCAGGATATGAAAGATTCAGAGAGATAAACAGTTTCCTTGCCACTTCTCACTTCATCTGAAAATGGGTGATGTATAGTAGGCAAATTGAAGTCTGTTATTGAGAAGGGTTTTTCTAGTCCTTACCCAAGGACATGAGATCCTCAAGGCCTCCCTCAGATTGCTTTTCATCTCTAAGAGATGGATAGGCACCTTCCTCCATGAAAATTAATGGCTGTATCATTGAATGTGAAATTCTGGAGTGAGATACAAATTTTGCCAATGCTGCCTGCTTTTGTAAAATGTTTGTTTCAAACTTGTGGATCTGCAGATTCCTTAGTTACGGGCCAATTCAGACGTGCCTTTGATTCTGAGGGTTAGAATCCTTTCTGGTTTCTTTTGTTACTGTATCACACACTTAGGCAGACAGAGAAAAGCTTTCATGGTTTCAAGAAGTATTAAGTGCTCTTCTTTTTACTGAGTCCTTATTCAACCCCCCCATAGGCAAATATTCCTACTGGAACATATGAAATGTAAGCAAGGATTTATTTGAATGAGTGTGTTCTTTTATTGGAACCTAACTAAGGATCAGAATTTGGCCCAGTGTTCAAGAATAGTGAAAATTCATGTGGGAAGTCCGTGGAGCTTTTCAAAAGAGTTCCTCATCAAGTACTAGATTTTGAATAAGCATTAATAATTATAGTCATGTCATCCTGATTTTCTCTAGTTGAAGATTAGGACTGGGCTTTTGAGCAGTCACCTACCCTCTGTTTTTGCAGTTGGAGTTGTTAGCCAAGATTTCTCTTCAATTGTTGAGTTTCATCTGTTGCAGATGAGTCTCAATATTTTTGCCAGCATCCTAAACTCACCCCGTGGCCATGAGTCCCCACTGCTTTGCTATGAACACTCTTTCCCAGGGGGCAGAGGCTGCTAGGGGCAGGCTGCAACCAGACATGACTGAAGCAATATCAGGCTTTCAAGTCAAAGGCAATATATTTATTTATTTATTGGCATTGGGCTGCCTGGGGCATTTAACCACCCCACCACCACCACTGCAGTTATAGGCTGAGCTTGCCATCAAAATGCACTCATGATAAAAGGAAAAAAATGCCCAGGAGACCGAAAGAAAAAGCTTTTTCATTGAAAGCAACTTAGAATTACTCACTATTCTTTCTGTTCTTTTAAAAAGCTGTAGAGTTTTGAAAGGCTGGGTCTGTGAATGACAGAAAGATCTGCTTGAGAAGCCAGGCTCAAATGTGCCTTTTGGTAAAGGAGATCTTTCCTGACAGCCTTTCTCAGTTCCTGAGAGACATATGCTGTGTGAGATCAGGATAGTACCTCTCAAACACAAACTATTGCCTGCTGATGAATTGTCTCAAAGAAGCTTCTATTTCTCTAGCATCCATGCTGTAGAAACTGCCTCCATCAACTGTCCTGTCTGGAGAAATGCCAGCCTTCAAACCAGCAGGAGTTTCAGGAGGAATCTAACATCAAGTCTCTCTTTATTTGTTGTTGTAATCCCATTTATCAGACCTATAACAAAACAAAACAAATTAATTCATAATAATTTCTGGTGTAATTCTGCTGGCTATAGGAGTGCTGTGGCACAGCACAGTTTGCTTCCTAACGATATTCACTTTATCAGGCATCTGGATTTGAAAATGGTTTTGTAGGCTTCCACAGGACAGTGAACAGCACCCCCCAACTTCCACAGTATATCATTCCTGTCATGCTATTGCCTTGTACTGGGCTGGCATCTGCCCTGCAGTAGGAGCACAACAGCTTTTATCCTCAAGGACAACATTTGGAAGTGGAACTTATCTTATTTGGATGTGTCACAGCTTCCATAACCTGCTGCCTCGGGGTACAAAGAAACAGGTTTTCTCTGCAGCAGGCTCCAGTGGGATAAACCCAGAACCAGGAGCAGTGGGGTTCTGTTTGCAGGGTATCCTTGCACCCAGGGCTTCCCAACAGCCAGTAATTCCCCTGAGCCTCTGTGGCTGCTGCTGTGCAGGACTCAGATTCCTGAGGACAGGCTGCTGCTCATAATCAGGAGTAATCTGTTCTGTGCAGGGTGTCAGCAGATATAATCTTCCAATACAAGCAGAATGTTAATTTTCCAATACAACCACACAGATCTGGAGTGCCACAATAGAGCTCGCTTTTATACATATGCATTAGCTAAAAAAAGACCTTTGTGGAAACTAATGCTCAGTAGAAAAGTGAAGCAGTTGAGCTCAAAGGGAAAGAGAGCTTAAAATTATCTGCTTTCATTGAAACAATAACCCACTTGGCATTTTCGCCTTGGCCAGGATTTCCATACATATGGGGGACAGTTCAATTGCTTTTCCACCAAAGACAGTTCAAACAATAAAACAGGATAAACCAAAATGAACAACCTGCACTGGCTTTCCAAAGGAAAACAGTGTGTCCTGAAAATTCTATGAGCAGTGGGAGCATTCCCTGGCACCTGAATGGTCAGTGATTTTTCCCTTGGTGCTTTTCTGGCATGGAAAATAGTTCCTGTGCAGTTCTTGCAATAATCAGCACAGGAGCCAGTGGTAAAGGTAAAAGTTTTCTTGCAGGTTTGCTGTAGCTGCTGCTGGTTTTCACCATATGGAAAGGTGGGCTCCTTGTGATGTGATGGAACCAACGTTCCCATCACATCAGGAACAACAGTGGGAAGAAAAGGCTGCCAAAACCTCTGAAACCACTGCTGACTTCAGCAGGAAAACTCACAGGATCAACCCTTATGTGCCAGCCTCAGATACTGCTCTCCAACTTATTATGAGCAAGGTGATTTTGATATTCCCAGTCTGGTCCAGGTGTGTGTCTAAAGGACAGTAGCATGCCCTTATGGAAGAGGAATTATCCTCCTGCTTCAGGTTCTGTGACAGGCCTTTCCTGTGACTTGCCACAGGGAGAGCAAGATTATTTACTTAATGCCTAAATGCTGGCCTATTTTCCCAGCCTGCAAGGAAGCCTGTTGAATAGCAGACCAACTCAATTTTATGCTAGACAGATCCAATTTTCTTAAGGCTATTCTGTAGATTCTTATTGCTGCTGGCCACCAACCCCTTCTTAAAACCAGCATCGCTCCCATCAGGTCAGCATGCTCTCCAGTGCTTCTGCAAGAAGGGCAAGAATGTAAAAAAAGAGACAAGAGGCATCACTGTGTGAACTCTGCCCAAATGCAGTGGTTGCCTCAGCAGAGGATCTCAGTTCACATCAGAATGCAAGCTCTCCAGGGCCAGTCTCCTGTTGTGTTTTGCACTTTTGATTCCTGGTCAGCAATCAGAAAGGGTCACTGGATGCTCCTGTGCAGCTCCCCAGGGCTGGCTGTGTGTACAGAGGGCAGCAGGAGGGATGGGGGCTGTTCCTCCAGTGTGAGCCACAGAAACTCAGCGAGGGCAGAGCCTGGCCCCGATGCTGTATTGGGCTGGGAGCTCACCAGCTGTGCTGCATGCATTCCTGGAAATGTCCATCACCATGTGCTTTTGCCCCAGTGACATGATGCCACCTTAGGGTGGCTGCCATCTCCTCAGGGGTGCCACCATCCTGACTAGAAGCAGTGAAATGTCATCAGCAGGGACAGAGGGAAAGCTGTGCCACCTTACCAGCAACTGCAGGAATGCACCTCGTGGCACCAAAACAGAACCCATGTCACACAGGACTGCCTTCTCACAGCTCCAAAATCTGTGGGATACAGCCAGTGAAGCTCTTTGGACATTCCCCAAAGTTGTGTATAACCTAGAAGCTTGGTAAAGTCCATTTCTGTGCTGCTGCTTTTCTGACAGCTTTTGCTGGTACCCAAAGGCTTTTGTGAGTCCTCATGGAGATGTCGTTGCCTCCAAGTTGGGATCATACAATATAGAAGTAGTTGTGAGCAGAGTGTTAGGTAATGGTCATGTTTGATAATGTCCACACGAGAACACAGCTGTAATGTGGCCTTTGGGTCATGCTTGGTGACCTACAAGGTTTTTCCAGAATTGTCTGTTATGTGTGCAATTCCACAGAGGCCTCAATCCCTCTTACACAAAACTGTCACATCCTTCACAAATTCCTTCTCTGGTGTCCACCATGAGCAGGGAGATGAAGGTTTTACCTCTCAGAATGGGGGATATCTCATTACATTTGAGTTATGCTGATAATCCAGAGTTTATGTTGATAAAAACCTTTAAATTTCACTGTTTTTTCTGTGTGTTGTACATAACTACGTAAGGTTGGAGGAGTTTTAGAGAATCTCAAAGATAACTAGTCAAACAGTAGAGATCTGATTTTTGTGTTTGTCTTTCTAAAAGATAAGCTGACTTACATGGTTCCTATGATAAGAGCACTGAGTAGTGATCTGAAGGGGTTTTCATTTGGCTCCTACACCATAATTTTAAACAAGAGTTACTCAAGACATTCCAGAGTTGGACATGGTTGGAGCCATCCTCTTTCTCCCAATGACAGAAACCTCCCAGGACACCAGGGAGGTAAGAGCTCCCTGTTTAAACTCAGCAGAGAATCTGGTCCACTCTGTGGTCCATTAAGTGCCAGCTTGGAGTGTCACAAACACTGCAGCAAGGCTCTAAATCCAGACTGTTTGACAATGATGCCATAAAAGCATTTTTTATGTGACATTGGTAACCTAAGTGCTGAAAAAAAATCTTAATCGTAAAGAGTCATTTGAAAAACGTGTTTCAAATTCGTGCATGATGTTTTCAGAAACATTTATTATACAGTTTATTTCCAAAATTCCATTTCACTCTCTGATTCTACCTCTAAATATAAATCTAATCCTCCCTCCCTGTCCTGTTCTATATATATAGCACACCCACATGTGATAAAGCCTTCTGCCACAGCAGTAAGGCAAGGTGGAGGGAGGGGGATGAAGGCTGTAGGTAACCTGTGGGAGCACTGAATGCACTTGGCTGCTGCTCATAATGCTCCGAAGATATAATTATCACATGCATGATGAGTACTACACCTGCTGCATCTCTTTTGCTTAAATAAATAAAAGATTCCAGCTCTGCCTCACTGGGAAACCATTAACCAGAGAGGTCACCAGGGAATTTCACACTCCCTGTCCTTCCCCTTCCATCTCTCTCTCACGCTCTCTCTCCCCCTCTGTCCCTGCCAAACTTTTCTTATCAAAATCCTCACCACCTCCTTTCCAGTGCTCAGCTTTCTGCTTCCTTGTGATTTTCCCATCTTTTCACTTCCCATCTTTGAGCTTTCTGTCCTGTTGCCTGTAAATCCCATCCATTACAGTTCGTAGGTAGTGATTATCAAGCCAGAATTCTCCGTGAGAAGTTGGGACAGCTTTAACATTGAGGATGTGCTTTGTAGGTGCTTCACTTGGCATCCTTGTTGGAGCTTGCTTTGTCTCTGCTGCATAATTTAGCATTCTGCATTATTTCTTCTTTCTCAAGAGTCTTGCACGTGTCTGTAACCTCGCTGCTACCCAGTGTGAGGCCCAGACAAGCTGCCTGTGACACAGCAGGAATGATGTATCTGGTGCAAAGGCTTTGCTCATTTTTTTGGCTCGGCCCATCTGCTGGTGAAAAGTTCCCCTGACTAAAACCTGTTCCACACGAGGAACCTGACCTGTCACTGGTTACTTGTCAGTAACTGATGTCCTCAAGCAGGGACAGGACCACTGTCAGGGCTGCTGCAGCAAGCAGTGTTAGAAGCCCAGAGAATTATCTTCTCCCATCTCTGCTAACAGTGAATCCAGTTTTAAGGCAGTGCAGTAAGACCTCTGCTGTCAACACTGACTCACTTTTCCCTCATAGAGGGAACCTTAAGGAATGCTTCAACCCGGCAAAAATGCTTTTTTCCCAGTAATTCCCCAGATTCTCATTTCTGATGGCATTGGTAGTTGGTTTTGCAGCTCCCTAAATCACCTCTGACTCATGCCACTGTACCCACATACATTTATTTCTCTCTGTGCACCCTTATGGATTTACCAAAAGACAGCCAAAGTGTTCAAAGTCCTTACAGGATGTGTGTCAAGCAGAGCAAGGCAGTGGTTAAAGAGCTGGGGCCTATTTCTAGCTTTGCCTGGGACTTCTCATAAAAGATTAATGAGATTATTTAGGTGAATAAATCCAAATGCATGGAATTAGATATTTAAACACATATATAGTGGGAATATGGCCAAATTTTCAGGAATGCTTAATTCTCTAAATTTCATTTATAGCAGCAGAATCTATTATTGTACAAACACATTTTAATGCAAACCAATTTACAGAGATAACCAAGACAAATGAGTGTTAGTATCTAAGTTTGAAAATATTTGTCATGCACTGTTTTTGCTTCAACTGCTGAAAAAAAATAGCATTATTTTCATCATTATTGTTTCATGATGTGCTTAAGTATCCTGAAGTGACAGGTGATGTGTGAAATCAACAAGTCTGTCTGTATAAAGTCATACATATTTTAATATAAGGAAAAAAAAGTGACTTTTTTTTTTAAAAGTAGTCCTACTTGAGAAATAAATTCGGTAGCAGTTGGAGAGTGCCCCTAGCATTAGGCCAGCCTTTCACCCAAGAGAAAATCTAGCTCACTCATACCTATAGGTGGTAGAATCCCACCATGGCATGACTTCTGCTTCATGAGTCCCACCAAAACAAAAGATTTGGGTATTGGGAAATTCTGGCCATGCCCAGTGCCTACATCAACTTACAAGAGATTCAAGGAGAAAACAGCATGGATTTAAAAAAGGCATTGAGCTGAACTTTGTTTCTTTCTACTGCTATTTTCACAAAAGATGGGAGATATGGGACATCTTCAGAGACTCTAATGACAATTCTTGTCTTTCAGGCATCGGATCTCAAAATCAAAATTTAGGTAAGTAAAACTGACTTTTACTTTTCCTCCTTTCTACTGTTTTTGTTCTTTTCTGAGGTGGTTTACACCAGCCTCTCTGGGATGCAGTGGTGATTCTAGGAGATTCTGCTAAGTATGTCAGATTTTAGTCATAAATCAAGATTGTTTTTCTTAGTTACATACTGAAATAAGGCACAGGGACTATTGACTACTGAAGCACCTATCTATGCTACCTATGTATCTCAAACCACAAAATATAAAATCAGAAATAAAAAGCCAGTTCAACCCCACAATTGCACTACATCCATCAACATCAACCTTGACATCTCAAGGCTTTGTTGCACTGCTGTGCTTTGCTTGATTGTAAATATCTGAACTGAGGAAGTTTCCATCTTATTTGTGAAACTCTCCCGTTCACCCTGGGACATGGGGAGTTCCTCTGGTGCTGTTTGGTTTTCTGTTGACTTAGAGCTTTTGGAAAAGTGGAGCAGTCCCAAGGTGGCCGTTTGTGGGTTTTCCCTGGGGAGGCTGACTGAACTCATGGAACTTGGTGTTGTTAAGGTTCACTTCTACCCCTTCAGCAGGAGCTCAGCTGCCTCCACAACCCTGAATTCAAAGTCAGTTTTACAAAATACTGAATGAATTTTCAGAATAACTGGAGCAAGTAACTGCATGCTTCTGCTTACCTCAGGAGCAATGAGTAATGTCAATTTAGGGATGCACATACGTGACATCCCCATGTGAGGGTTGTAGATGTAAGCACAGAAAACACCATCTCAAGGCATGTGTGTGCACATTTGTGCACAAGTACTCACAAAAGCGTGTGAGATTGCAAATAGTTTAATGACAACAATGATGTCTAAGTGTGGTGCCCACTTTACGAGTTGGGAAGATTATTTCTTGTCCCAAATGCACTGCAAAACACACAATGTATCTGTTTGTGATAGACTGGGTGCCTTTATAAATTGCATAGGTAAAACACCCTGGATTTGACCACCTGTTAAAACGTTGTTGCAAAATTCTTGTTCACGTTGTGTTTACATATTCTGGCTTTAGTTCCTATAGATGTGAACCCTGATCTCAAGCATGGCTGTGGTTTGCCACTGAAAATCATACCCAGGACAAGAGCAGCCAAGAAAAGTTCTTTCTCCTGTAGCATTGTGCATGTGTGTGTCACTTCAGACACGCACACATATGTATGTAGTATCTATATAAAACTATTAAATTTATTATACAGTGGCAAGTGTTGCCTGGAAACTGGTTGCTATGCAAGTTAAATTCTGAAGAGTAGGAGGTGTGTAATTAGCTTTAAATATCTTCTGTGGTTAGTAATTACCCTGAGAAATCAGTGACACAAGGGGATGTGTTCATGGAAGGCAAACTTTAAAAAGTCTCTTGATTAGCAAATGGTACCCTTAGCTCCAGGCATGAAGGTGAAATGCTGAAGTCCCCTAAATTTCAGGATTTTTTTCAGAACTAGCTCTTGTGTTGGGCTTACTCCTGAATGTTGCTGAATGCTGGAAATGTTCTTTGGATTTTATTTGGCCTCACCTCTCCAAAGACTTAATCCTGACATGTGATAGAGTATCTTTCTCTTGACTACCCTGAGGCTGGGCAAGGTCCCGTTGCAGGCCACAAGCATCAAATACAAGGAGAATATTTATTTTTGTGGCAACACCTAAAAAACCTCTTGGGGTATCTGCAGAGGATGTCTCACTCAGATTAAGACATTGCTTGAAGCTCTTACAAATTGGTTTAGGACTAACTTTATTCCTATAGCTAAAGGAAGGATGTTCACAACTGTCGACTCAGGTGAGAGAGTATTTCTCAGGGTGAACTTGAGTTACTCTCTACCATTCTTGAACAATAAATCAAGACTAGATTCTCCCTTGACAGAGAGCTGCAATAGCCTAAAGATCACTATCTGAAAAGAACTTTTCCTTCTTCAATTTTTCAAGTCGCTACTGGCGCCGATGGAATCGATTCTGCAGAAGGAAGTGCCGTGCTGCTGTCAAGTCCAATGTTTTCTACTGGCTGGTGATCTTCCTCGTGTTCCTCAACACCCTCACCATTGCCTCTGAGCACTACAACCAGCCAGACTGGCTCACGGAGGTCCAAGGTGAGCAGGAGCTGCTGGTTCTGTTCATTGTGGTGTCAAAAAAGGGAGCTGAGAGAAGAGCTGAAGCATTAAACCACACAATGTGTGCACAGCTCCGAACAGTCCTGTGTCTGTGGAGGACCTTAAATAATAATAATATTTAATATAATAAACTTATCTGCCTGCAGTGGGAGAAGTTACAGGAAAAATGTAAATACCCCGTTTCCAGCCAAAGCAGTGTTCCATTGGGTGGAAGTGAAATCAGGAGTTCAGGCTAAATTTATATCTGCAGCAACTGGATTCCCAATTTATGGATAGCTACTGGGAGCCCCACATTGTCCAAGGTTTCCCCTGAAATGGCATTTATGATAAATTCTGATTATTGGGGAGGTGATGAAGAGTGATTTGTGAAGTTCTTCTGTCTGCAGAACAGCTGAATTCTCTCTGGAGGTGAGAGCAGCTGAAAAGGCTTAATTAAGCAAGAGTAGGTAGCTCAGCAGCTCCTCTATTCCCACTCTCCGCTGCAGATGACGGGTGTGAAGGCAGGTTGTGCACAGGAAGGCGTGTCCCTGCCACTGGAGCTTGTGTAACACATTGCAGCTGTATGTGCAGTACACAGGAGCTGCTGTAACCCTCTTGCTAAAACATTTCTGTCGATGAGACGCTCACGCTTTCCAAGGTCATTCTTTGACCCAAGCTTATACAAAGTCAACTTTTAAGACTGGTCCTTAAAATGCTTCCTTAGAAGCAAGCAGTGATTAGTTGTGATGATCTTGTGAC
Source organism: Daphoenositta chrysoptera (assembly GCA_013397915.1). Lineage (NCBI taxonomy): Eukaryota > Metazoa > Chordata > Aves > Passeriformes > Daphoenositta > Daphoenositta chrysoptera. The sequence continues at coordinate 583,348 of VZRO01003957.1, read as the reverse complement.
TAAGTTTCCTTAATCTGTTTCTTCTTGTTTTTCATGAGACACTGCCAACAAGGTGCTGCTAGCTCTGTTCACAGCAGAGATGCTGCTGAAGATGTACAGCCTTGGTCTCCAGGCCTATTTTGTGTCCCTCTTCAACCGCTTTGACTGTTTCATTGTGTGTGGAGGCATCCTGGAAACCATCCTGGTGGAGACCAAGATCATGTCACCGCTGGGCATTTCGGTCTTGAGATGTGTCAGACTCCTGAGGATATTTAAAATCACAAGGTACTTTATTGCTTCTTTGGGACTGGAGGAGGGCTACAGCTCAATGCACAACATGTGTAGGTACAAGTCACTCACAGGCCTGTTTATTTTCTCTTTTTCTGCCACTAATTAAGTAGTGAGAGCTCTAGATGAACAGTCCTCATCCTCTGAAGTCTGTGGCAGGGTGGGGAGGGCTGTTCAGACTGGATATCTAACCCTGATGTGAGTGGTGAGGAGTCTGGCACAGGCAGCTGGAGACACCTGATACCATGTAAAGTGTTAAACTGAAATCTGGAATAGTGTGAGCTGAGCTCAGGCTCTCACAGTTCCCTGCAAAAGACAAAGAAAGCCAAAACAGCAGATAGCCTTGTGACCTTCTCTGATGCTTTTTGGTGACAGAGAGGAGCCTGAAAGATTGCTTTGAGCCAAAACAACATTTTACTGAGGAGCCCATGCCAGCCCCAGCAGACTCAACAGTGACCTGAGTGGGAGACTGTGTCAACACCAGCAGCTATAGGCAAAGGATGTTGCCAGCTATTCCCCTTCCAGGGAGTCCAGCACAAAGCAGCAGCTTTATGAAGAAACCAGATTTTTCCCAGCTTCCAGTATCTCCTTTTTTCCCTTTTTGTTCTTTCCCCTCTCCCTCTGCACAAAGGCACAGTGATATCTATTAAACAGTCACTGCCTGCTGAGCCAGGTACCTCCAAAACAGCAGCTTGGTGTGGCAGGGCTTTTTCAGCCTGAGGGGAGTTTGTAGGAGAGATCAGCTCCAAACTTACCCAGAGCTCTTGAAACGAATCTGTCCAAGTGCTTGCCCCAAGCAGCACAAGCTCTGCCTTTTCCCATGTGGGCACCAGCCAGCACCTTACAAAAAGCCTGGCTGAGGTGGTGAAAGAGTGCTTTTTCTGCATGCTCAGCTTTGAAAATATCCCCACAATTGCTGTAACACCCCTCACCCCAGGAAATTCTGACAAATTGGAGATAGAAAACACAGCACATGAGAAAAACAAGTCCAAAACTGGAAGATAGTCAGGATGGCTGAGCTGAGAGGCAGAACAAAACAGGCTTGGGCTTGTGCATCACACGAGATCTGCCCTTAAAGCTTCTGAGGCTCAGATCTCTGGCAGGATGGATGGATTTCAGGGTCAGATGGCAGAGACAGAAAATGAGTTCACAGTCTCAGAGAGAGAGGCCAAAGCAAGCCTACAACTATTTCAAAAGGGGGAGAAAAGCGGTGTGTTTGGATTTGTGATCATAGAAGAGGGGAAGACGTTCCAGAGGGGAACGTTCCCTTCCAGAGAGGGGAAACAAGAGTTTCCAGCAAGAAAGGCATCTTTGCTCTTCCAGAAATAGTGGGGATCTCTGGTCTGGGGACTGTTTTTCCTGGATCTTTGGGTTAGAAGTCTATCCATTACCACTCCCAGGCCTGGTTTCTGAGGAAACCAGTAGCTGTTTGAGGCACTGGGTAATCAGATACACCCAGGGCAACATACCAATGGCTATGAAAGCATGAGCTGCAACATAGCACCCTGGAGAGGTCATTGTTTTTTCAAGACATGTCTCCACTCCCACACGAAATATATAAGCCAGCTAAGAGAATTCTCTAATAGAAAGGCAAACACTGAGAGAATATCATTAATACTTTAGAAAGCCTGAGCTAGTGGAGTACTCAAATATTCCTAAAGCTCCTGGCAGAGATGTGACGATAGAACCAATCGGCTGCAGGACTTGCTATATTTGCCTTTTTCCTGCAGCACAATTAAAGTACGATTTTTCATGGAAAAAAGTGTTACCTGGAATATGTCTCCTGCAATTTGTGCATGGGTCTGTGTGTAAAGCACAGAGCTAAGGAAGAAGTCATGATGCATAATGTATTAATCAGATTTGTCTTTCTTTCCTCTTCCTAAAATATTGACAAGTAGGCTGCAGTAGTTTCAAACTTATATGTTTTGTAATTATTCATAGTTTTCTTTATCATTCTTCCCTCTGTGGATGAAGTTCACCCTCCTGTGGAAGGCCCTAACACGAGTCTCCAAAGCAGTATTTCACCTCCCCCTGCCATGCCTTACTGCAGGGCAGAATATTTTGGCATTAAAGTAAAACTTTTACCTTCTCTAATAAATTACAATTTTTTTCTAATTATCCACTCAGCTCTAAATACAATGAGGATTTATTAATGCCATTATCAGCACTGGAGGAATACCCCACCTGAGTGCAATGATAATACACAAAGATACAGCACTGGAAAACTGGGAGGGGTAGGAGGAAAGATAGTGTCGTGTTTTATATCAAACATACATTCATGAGCATCTGGGGACACACAGTGGAGGTGACAATAATGATAATCTAGGACATTAAAAAGGCACAAAGCACGAAAATTACTCTGGTGAGAATTTATCACTAGGCAGACTATTCTTTATGTATTTGTATGGATTTTCCATGGTAAACACCATGCACAAGCAAATTCTGGGTCATCAAGATGATACAATTCTACAAGAAACACAAATATAGCTCCACAATAGAATAGAAACAAATAAAGACACCATCAGATGAACAATGCATCATTTTAGAAACACCATTTAGAGTTTCAAGAGCAAACATTTCTTCCAAGATTATAAATACATTAGACAAGCAGACAATATAATCTGTTTGTTTTATTCTCCCTAATTTTTAAAGTGCTGTGCAGAACATCTCACTTTGCTATGAGAAGACAGACTATTTTCTCATTATAAATAACCCTTTGCTGCTTTATAAGTATTATAGTCCTTTATATTAAAAAATAATTCATACAATTTGCAACAGCATACAGAAATTTGATGTTTTATAGCTAATCCTGCCACTAGGTAAGTCACTGTTAACTGTAGGGAGGAGAGACAGGATGCCCTGTTTTTTGTACCTTCAGTGAAAAATCACTGTCAAAGTGGTTTTATATTGGATGAACAGAGTGGGAAGCTTTCCAATAATGCCTCTGCCAGCTGTTGCTGCTGTGTTAAGCCCTGCATCTGTGATTGCCACTGACGTGGTCATAAAGATGTTGTGGCAGGAATGGAGGGAGAGCAGAGGGAAGAGAGTAGAGCACATGAAGTTCTAGTCCAGTCCTGCAACTGGTTGTTGTGTGAGATGTTGAACAAACCATTTGATTTCTCTGCATCCACTTGGAAACAGGGATCACAGGCACGTCCTGCTCACCTGGGGCTTTGCAGAGCCTCGTTCACTGGCAGCCTGCAGGGCCTGGGATCTGCAGTGGGAGATGTTGAGAGGCATTTCCATTTCCCCATAAATCTGAGGCAGCAGCCCTGCTTTCTCTCATACTTCCCATTAAAATCTGCCTGGTCCAAAACCTCCTATTCCATCCAGCATCCAGTGCTGGTTTTTCCTTCATAGTAAGGTGATAATCAGAGAGGATGAAGTAGTGAGACATTTCTTCTTTGTCTGGGCTTCAACCATTGATTACTTCAAACCCTCATGTTTCACTGAGTAATCCCAGATCTCCCTTTGAGGGAATTCATGTTAGTTTTGCAACCACCGAATGTGACAGATGGTAACCTCAGGTCAGACTTCTAGGACCCTGAGATAACACTGTTGTTATTTTCACATCATAATCAGTCAAGCATTTCTTATCCTCTCCTTTTTCTCTTTTT
>VZRO01003957.1:474474-579452 GCA_013397915.1 Daphoenositta chrysoptera | reverse complement strand
TTTTTTTTTTTTTGCTTTTTCCTGATTGGTTTATTTACTTTTCTAATGGTACTGTATTTCTAGCTAGCACTAGTGCACAGATAAAACAGCACTAATCTTATCACCAGGCCATCTCAGTTAATTGCTTGAAGCTTGATACTTATATAAGAATCTGAATCCCAGGTATTGAGCCATTTGTAAGGAATGCAGAGCTGATAGAAGTTTGCAGAGTTGTGAGCTGAGATAGCAAGGCATTTAAGCTTAAATTGAGTCACGGGGACTGTTCAGATGTGTAAGAACTTTACTGCTTCTTAAGGGTACTGCTAGAAAGACCTAGAAAATGTGTGTCCTGGCTGACATTGGAGGACTTGGAGATGTTCTGGAGCCCATCAACAACCGCTTTAAGGATGCTGAATTCATTTGACTTTCATCAGAATGAATTTTCCCCTTCTCCTGTGTCACTTTCCCTTCTTTCCGAAGTGTGAAAGTATGTGAGCTGTAAGCATGAATGCAAACACAGGGAGCTGTTACATTGCACATTCCGTGTGGATATTTGGTGGCACTGAGCCCACAGCTCCCATGCCCTTACCTTTGCTCTGTAGTTTTTCATTGCTCATCTCTTTAATTGCGGTTAAACTTTAAAGCACTCTAGTTTTCTCTGAAGTGCTGCAGCTGGGCTGGAGTGAAAACATCACAGCTCTCTTTGAGGCTCAGTCCTTGGACATGAACTGGCTGCTGAACTTGAGAGGACATGGCCATGTCCCTCTGCAGATCAGATTGCTAACCTTCCTGAAGTGATTGGGCTGCCCAGGCAGTCCTGCCTTCCAAGGGACAAGAAAAGTGTTCTTTTTGGATTGATATTTTTAAAATATTAATTTAACTGGGATTTTGAGAACTATTCTCTCTAATGTGTTTACTGCCTTCAGAAAAAATTGATGAGTTGAAGGATCAGGCTTCCACAAAAGAGCCAGGGCACCAGTCTGCCATCCTTTTTACCTGGAACTTTTGTCTTCAAGGAAAATATGGTTAGAAATGCAGAGTCCTCTGAGTAAAGAGATGTTCAGAGTTATGGGCTTTGGGGGAAGGGACTGGAGGACACTGGCCTTGGTGGACTCTCAAAGCATGGTGGCAGGCCAGGTAGAAGGAAGAGCACAGGCAAACACTGCTGACCTGTGAAAGCTGTTGAGGCTTGCCCATAATGTGCATCAAAATGAGGTGACTGGAAAATGGCAGCTGATCTTCAGCCCAATCTGAAAGCTGTGGCAGCTTCAAAGCACAAAAGAGGTCATGACTAGCTAAGCAGTAGATCAGGAGTGAATGAGCAGATGCAAGACCAAAGTGGAAGTTGCTTCATGGGTGATGTGGTGAATTCTTCAGAAATGTTTGCTAAAGCCTCTTTCCAGCTCGTGACTACTCTGGCTGGCAAAGAATGCAAACTTACATGCTGCAGCAAACGTGCTGCTGGCATCTCTTTGAACCCTAAAGTGGAACCACAAGGACAAGAAGACCCTTTTCCTGCATCATACACGAGCCTGAACTGGGCACAAGCCTGACTACACTGGGAGAACAGGTCTTAGCTACCCTCTCTCTTGAATGAAGCCATTTGAAAATGTTCTGCAGCCTGTTTGAGAAAGTATAGTAGGTTTGATAACCAAAAAAATGCTGTGATGTTGTGCTATTTCAAATGAATGTGGATATGGAGTTTGGTTTAGGGTCCTTGTAAAAGAAGCATTGATATCTTTCTCTCTCCTCTCAATCCCAGAGAGCTCAGCAACCTCTCTGTGAGTGAGCCCAAGCATGTACTCACACACACCAAATTTTGGGCAAGTTTGTATTTGCATCCAAGCAGTTTCCCCATCTGTTCTTGCTAGTTATTACAGGCCATTCTCTGGAGTGAGGTATTCTGGCTGCTATAACATCTGTGAGTGTTGTAATGAGGTTGGTTAGAATGTAACTCACTGAAGCAGCAAGAACTAATCACCGTATATTGATGTAAGATGTGCAGAGCCTTAGATGGAGAGTGCTGTAATAAACTTCTGTGTGTGTGTGTGGAGTGGGGGGCGGAGGGAATTGTGTATGTACACACGTGTGGTAGTAAAATTACTCATTAGCTGCAGTAGGTCTCGTTATCTTAGGGAAGCACATCAATGATTCACGGCTTAACGGGGTGCTTGGAAATGCCTGCTTTGCACAGAAGGCAGCCTGAACCAATATCCTGTGGAGCCCATGGGCACCTGTCTCAAACTGAAGGAATTTTAACTGCTTCTATTTTCTCTCCCAGATATTGGAACTCCCTGAGTAATCTCGTGGCTTCGCTCCTGAATTCAGTCCGCTCCATCGCCTCCCTGTTGCTGCTTCTCTTCCTCTTCATCATCATCTTCTCCCTCCTGGGGATGCAGCTCTTTGGGGGCAAGTTTAACTTTGATGAGATGCAGACCAGGAGGAGTACATTTGACAACTTCCCTCAGTCCCTCCTGACCGTGTTTCAGGTAAGGGCAGGAGTGGTCCCCGCGGGGCCAACACGTTGTGTTTTCATGGGGCAAGACAGGTCCTGCAGCCTGAGAGTCCCCAGGATGGGACATCACCCGAGCAGCTCCAGGAGCAGGGTACCAGGGAGGGACCCAAGTGGGAACCAAGGATAAAACCCCTGGGTGCTGCAAGGCCACCAGGTCTTGGCAGGGCAGGACAAGAGAGCAGACATTGCCACATCCCAGGGCAGCACCTGGGTGCCAAATCCCAGCCCTGCTGCTGTCCTCCCCTCTCTGGGGATCAAATACCTGCTCACAGCACCACAGAAGTAATCCCGTGGCCTAAAGCCCTCTGCAGATTTGGGAGTGATCCACCAAGAGCACCAGGATCACGATTTCACTGACATGTGAGGAGAAGGGAAGTGGCCTGGAGGGCTGTGCCGAGGGCAGTGCCAGAGGCTGGGCAGCCTGTCTGAAACAGGCTCATGGGAGGGAAACGCCTGCAGCAAGTGGGGACACCCGAATGGAGCTGTCTGGGAGAGCCATTTGCCTTCAGCCATCATCTTCAAGGAGACACTTTGGGGTTTTTTCGCACTTCGAGCACAGACCTTCTTTGCATTTTCTTTGTTCTGTGGTTTGTTGTTTGGGGTTGGTTTTTTTTGGTTTTTTTTTTTGATGTTCTAGATGGACACAGCCAGAGTCTCCATCAGCTCCATCCTGGGGGAGGGGGTGTTCTCTAGGACAGTGGATATCTTTGTGTTAATGGGGTTTTCAAATTCTCTGTGTGGTCTAACACTGTATCCCTTATTGGTGGGAATGTGTCATTTAGATCCTGACTGGGGAGGACTGGAATTCGGTGATGTATGATGGGATCATGGCTTATGGCGGCCCCTCTTTTCCAGGAATGTTGGTCTGTATTTACTTCATCATCCTCTTCATCTGTGGAAACTGTATCCTTTGATGCTACTCTTTTCTGCAAGAGGGGATCAATTAAAATCACTATTTGCTTTGTGATGTCAGAAAATAGTGAATTTCTTTCCTCACCTTTTTGCCTTTCCCCTAGGTCTGAATTTTGGCTTTGCACTGCCAAAAGTTAAACAAGTTTGTTTAAATTTAGCTGGTGCTAAGTCATATAAACAGTGGTAAGAGCCAGCTACATGCCAATTCCACATGCTAGCTTTTATTTAGTATCTTTACATGTTGATTGTTTTTATTTTTCATTCCCCTTAATTCTCTCATTGGTTTTTCTTTACTGCCTTCTCCACAAACTAATCTATGTGTTCCTACTCTACTTACTGCATATTTTTTACTTTAATTGCTTTTTTAGTAGTATATTCCATGTGCTTCCACCCAAGCCTTATGTGGAATAAAAATATGTGTAATCTGCAATATGCTATATACAAATGCTGCAATAGGAGTAACATATGTTTGACATAATTGATTTATGTGAGATCATATATTAATTCATGTATAAACTAACAGGACCCGTGTTCCATTTCAGTCCCTGCAATCTGTGTGTTCTTCAAACAGAAAACTGTGTGCTCTGTTACCTTCCAGCCTGTGCTGATCTTGAGTAACTTCAGCTCTCTCTGGCTGCAAGGTGAAGTGAGGGCAATGTGCACAGCCCAGGAGGCAGAAAGCACATTGCAGGATTGGGCTGTGAGTGTCTCTTCACAGGAATTTGCATATCACAAAGAGCTGCAGTTCAGTTCCCTCTCTCAGTTTGCTGCAAATTTGCCCATGTTTAGTTTCTGCTTCCCTTATAAATGGCCCTCCTGTGTCAGAGGTGACATTTCCTTTTATACTGATGCTTCTATAAAGCTAGCTTAAAGACTCAGCCAAGCTCTTCTGGCCTTTGCCTATAATTCAGATCTCTCAAACCCTGTTATCTGACGTTTCAGTTGACCTGCACACCCTCACTTCAAAGTGAGGTGGTGCAATTCCACTTATCTGAAGGTCAAGGTAGGAAATCTGGCTGACAGCTTAAAAAAACCTCTACGACTTGGATCTCCTTGTGAAAATGTGAGCCAAATCTACATGCTGGCTGACTTTGGAGCCTTTAGACCTTGGAGCCCAGGGAGGGGGGGGGATGTCTGTGTTTCCAGAATAAACCTTGAACAGGGTTTGCTTAAAAGTTATCATGATATAATAAGACCTACACTCAAGAAATTTATAAAATGACCTTATGGTCAGATTTGTAAAGTGAGATCTGAACACTGACTGATAAGACAAGAAAACAGGTGTGATTCCTTGCCCTTCAGCTGCATGGGCATGAGTGGCCATGCATGGACTCTGTGCTAGGAGGTGGCCGAGTTGTCAGCACAACCCTTCTCTGTCCAGACTAAATTAACCTGGGAAATGCTCATCAGAGTACCCTGCTTGCTGTCCATAAAATCCACTCAGGTAACCTAAACTGTCAGAAGATGCAAAGCATTCCGTGCTCCTCTGATGTTCACTGGGATTCGCTGCACAAAGGGAGACACTCTTGGGAAACTGCAAACTAAAATGTAAATCTGGGCTTAGATGTTTTATGTCAGCCATTCTGTTGTGAAATTTTGAGAAGCCACAAATTGTGTTATCTGTGTGGAAGGAAGGTGTAGGTTTGTGCATGATGGGTATGCAGTTGTGTGAAATGGAAGTTTGGAAAATCCAAGAGATCTGATGACAGGTTGCTAAAAATTTTCAATTAAGAAACCTTGGGTATAATCTTTTTCTGCAGTTTTCAAAGCCCATTTTCTTTAAGTAGCATGCAAACAGATATCCTGCTGAATGTATTTTTGGCCATTGCTGTGGACAACCTTGCTGATGCTGAGAGTTTGACATCTGCACAGAAAGAGGAGGAAGAGGAAAAAGAAAGGAAAAAGCTAGCTAGGTAAATCCATTTGCATACACCTGTCTGCACACATTCCTGTGTGTAATTACACACAGCATATCTATATGTATATGTATATTATTCCTATACATACATGTGTGCACATGTAATATATATAACTTGTCTGTGTGTGTATAGATTATATATGTGATTAATATAATTATATATGGAATTCTGTATATATAAATTTTTATGGAAGGAATTCCATCTGTAAGAAAAGAAAGTGTTGTGAGCTGGGAGTCCCCCCAGCTGCAGGGATGTGAGCAGAGGAAAGGAAGCCTGGGTTACTGATGAGCTTTCAGAGCATCAGCAGAGACCGAGTGTGAAATGATGTCAATCCCATTTGAATCTCCCTACTATATTCTGATTGCTTTGGGCCACGAGGCATATTTTCTGTCATTCCCACGATGAGATTTAGCAGCTTCTTTTTCTTTTGATGCCACATGCTGTTCTCCTCTTGCCAGTTCTTTTAGTGTTTCTGCAGACACTTGAGGGGCACAAGCTGGATGAGGAGCTCCTCTGTCATTCCCAGCTGCCAGCAGCAGGGAAGCCTCTCCTCGCTGGTTATTTCTATTCAGTCTTCCAGGCTGCTTGGACGGGATCTCTTGTGCACATCTTTCTGCTTCATCCTGCATGCAAATCTGCTGATTTCCCTCACTCTAGGGGTGCAGTGAGGGGTAAAACTTTTGTAGGCAATGTAGCTGGAAGTTCACAAGTTATGGGTTGAAAATGGTCCGTGCCTTTGTCACTGGGTGAACAAAGAGACCTCTGCTGACAGACCTAAAATATGCATTTGCACAAACACACACAAATGCGTGCCATTGAGAAAGCTGCAAAATAAAGGACACTAAATAAAAATAGATCAGAGCCTCTGCCTTGCCTGCAGATGAGGACAAGGTGGAGCCACTGGTATGGAAGCTGAACTCAGAATGGAGATGGCAGCCAGCTGATTGTTCTTGTGGTGTGTGCTGTACTACATGAAGTTCCTGAAAGGGAAGCACCTTCCCACCTTTGTAACTCTTTGGTTTTTATCTTGTAAAATTGCTAGGACTGCAAGTCCTGAAAAGAAGCAGGAGATGGAAAAAACAGCTGTGGAGGAAGAGACAAAGGAGGAGAAAATTGAGCTGAAATCGATCACTGCTGATGGAGAATCCCCACCTGCTACCAAGGTAAGGTCTGCTGCCAGCCAGCACTCTCTGTGCAGTGATGGCATGAACAGCTTGGGTTTCTGAGAGAATGAAAACTCTCTGCTTTATCAGACAAAGGCTTTGATGCTTCTCTTTCCATTTCTGTCAGATCAATGTGGACGATTATCAGCCCAATGAAAACGAAGAAAAGAGCCCTTATCCCACCACAGAAGCACCAGGTATGCATCTCCTTCCTTGCACCCCTCACTCAGCAGAAGCTCCCATTGCTAATGCACACAAAGGCACGTTGTGGTAGCAGGCATGCTGGAAATGCTCTCTGATGGGACAGGATGATGTGCTTGCCTGGGTTTGCACAGGTGGGGACTTGCTCCTTTGCAGCCCCTGTACTGATCAGTCACATTTGATTTGGTTCTCTGTAAAGCTCTTTACTGGAAAACACAGAGCTTTAGAGAGAATCAAATCAAATAATAGCAAAATCTCCCTATTGGAAAATATACATATGACACTGTTTTCAGTGTGCTTTTTCAGTACTCAGTGGTCAGGGGAGTCTCACAACAGATAGCCATGAAAGGGAAAGTGCTGAATGCCTTTTTGCATTGTTTTCTAATCAAAAAGGACAGTGTGACATTAACATAAGTCTAAAGGCATAAGATCTCAGCCTGGAAGTGGAAGAAACAAGCTGTAACATTAGGCTGGTTTTCAAATCAGGTGAGCCCAATTAACTTCATTCTCAGATACTCTCAGATAATCTCAGAAAGATTGGTTGAAGAATTCTTAGAACTTTAAGCAGTATTTCTTCAAGAGATCCTGAATGAGGGGTTAGATTGGAGCTAGTCAGTTCAACTTCCATTCTTGGAAAAGTGCTGGAACAAAGGATTAAACAAATTATATGGCCACAAGATAAGGAGATGATTAGCAGCCGACATCGATTTGCCAAGAGCAAATCACATCAAACCACCCTTATTTTCTTCTAAAATGGGGCCGAAAACACTTGTAGACAGGAAAAAATGGAGTAGATGTCATATTCTTTAACTTTGCTAAGGCTTCTGACTGTCTCTTACAGTGTTCTCGTAAGCTGACTAGAAAAATATGGTTTAGATGATAGGGAGAGAAATGATCAGACCCTTTATGGGGAGAGCAGTGATAGCCCAAGTGAGTCTGTGCAACCCAAAATCTTGTCTAGGGTTCAGTTCAGTTCATTGTTAATGACCTGAATGATGGAAGAGGCAATATGCTTATTACATTTGTAGATGACATGAAGCTAGGAAGGACAAGAAGCGTGCTGGAGGGCAGCATTAGAATTCAAAGAGCTCCTGAGGTCCTGGATAAATGGTCTAAATAAAATTGAAAGTGCCAGGCTCTACACATAGACAGGAATAAACAATTCTCCAAGAAAGGATCTTAGGTGACAGCTAGTTAGGTAACAGTCCTTGAGAAAAGGATCTGAATCCTATGATCACAAGCTCAACAGATGCCAGCAACTGTTTTGCTGTCTTTGAAAAGGCGAGCAAGTGGTGGGATTTATAAAGAGAGAAAACATGACCCTTTTGTCCAGTTATGGGTTTGTTTTGAGTGGTCAATGAAAGCTAATCAGAGCAAAGCAATTGCTTTATTGTGTTCACCATCGATAAGATCTCCACTGGAATATCATATCCCATTTTAGATGCTCTGCTTAAGAGAAGTGGGGCTGAATTAAGAGGACTATAGAAGAGAATGGTGAAAACAATGCCAGTAGGTAGCAAGAACTAAGACTGAATGAACCTTGGTTATTTGACTTAGGAAAGGCAGGAGAAACATCTTCAAATGCATAAAAACTTTCTACAGGTAGGAGGACAATTATCTGCACTATGAAGTAACAGATTTAAGACTCACAGCAGAGAGAATTTTCTAATGGTGAGGCTGGAAAAGTTCGCAGAGATGGTTGTGGAATTCCAGCAGAATGTTGTTAAGGGCAGGTCAGAAAAATGTCTCCCAGAAAAGGCTTAGATATAACAATTAATTGAACCTGGCTTGGCAGAGGCATGAACGAGAGGACCTCTTGTGATCCTTCCCTGCTCTGCTCTTCTGTGTTTCTGTGATTATGTAACAACCTATAATGGGCTAGAAAACATTTTCTCTTCTATTCCATGATTCCTGATAAATAAATCTCTGATAATAGGTTGATTTGATAGGGTAAAAAAGAACACAAGAGCTCTTTTTGAGTAGGTGGACAAGGGTTTCAGACAAGCAAAATGGAAAACTGTTCATTTCATTTGATTTTCAGCACAAGAAGTCCTCACATATGCTATACTTGTGTTCTTCCATATTTGTAGCCAATTTATCAGGAGTGGACTGTGGTTCTAACTCTGTGCAACACTGCTTTAACACTGCCTGAGGCAGATCACTCTGGATTTAATCTTCCCATCACCTCTATAGGCACAGGCACTTACTGGACACACATCCCCAGTTGCTAAGGGGTTTGTGGGAGTCTTTAGTAAGAAGCACAAATTAAAACAGCTTGATACAGTTTTGTTTCTGTTTCTCAGCTGGCTTGGATTTGCAGACCATTACATTTTTTTCAAATGAAGGAGCAGTCGCCTGAGTATCAATTATAAGTCTACTGCTAATAGAATTGGGGTTTATTTACTTTCTGTAGATAGCTTAGAAATAATAGCTTATAAATGAAATGCATAACAAAAAACTACATCCAGTTTTTTTGTCATGCAGCCATGCATAGAGTTAGAGTGAGGAAAATTAAGGGAAAGCACTTTTAATGCCTTGGGGTGCCAATCCCTGGCTTAACATACTTTTGAACACAACCTAAAATTTTAATGGATTATCAGGTTTTCTCCTGTCTCCTACTAGAAATGCAAAGGGACACCATCCTGGATACTTGCCATTGTATGGCATTGATGCCATTTCTAAACAGGCCTGTTCCCTGAATTGTTTATCAATTCTTTGTGAAGAGTGAAGATGATCTCTAACAGCTCACAAAATCCACATCCTTCAGACTTCGTGGAAGCCAACCACAAGGCTCAGATGCAGTAAAGCTTTGTAAACCCCTTATTGGATGAGATTTACCACAGTCAGCTGTTCCACTCTGCTGGGTAAAGCCCAGAAACACCAAGGCACTCTCAGAGCTGGTGTGACAGGTCACCTCTTCCTCGTGCAGTTGGTTTTGGAAAGCAAGGCCTCAAGGACCAGCAAGCAAGAATTTCCCAATCCCCACAGCCCGTCCAGTTCCCTTGTGGACATCTGGCCAGTCCAGAATCCCTCTGCTGATTCTGGCTGTGCTGCAAGAGATGCTGTGCAGCCACATCCAGCCCATCTGGGAGCACCTTTTCCTGCAGCTTGCACATGGATCCATTTTCAGCTTTGCTTTCAGTGAAACAAATCATCCTATTGCTTCTTAGATGCAGCCAGCTGGTTCTACCTATTTTCTGTTTATGATTTGAGCTGTCAGTGCCTGTGGCCTTCCCATGACTGTCTGTCCTCTGAAAACATCATTTACCCTAATTAAGTGTTCAGAAACCATTTGGATTGGTCACTTCATTTGTTTTTCCTAACAAGGTAGGGTCTTTCCTAACCTGCCTTGCTCGTTCTCTGATTTGTTTCTGCTCCTTAAACCAGTTTTCTCAACAACCTCTCCTGACTCCGTTTGCCACACGGTGCTGCCCCTTGTCCCCAGAATACTTGCAGCTCCTCAGATCACCTAGCCTCTTTTTGGGAAGCACAGACTAGTTCTCCCAGAGATTTGTGTACACTAGAAGGATTATTATGATGATGTGTTTATTACAGGAAGACAGGGAGCTAGTCTTGCAGTCTAGTACAGAAATAGACAAAGAATTCGGAACGTCAAATGAAGGTAAAAGCTTGGGATGATTCATGAGAGCTTGAAGCAAAATAATGTCCTTATAGGAGAGTTCTGGTCTTTGTACAGTAAAAAAAAAACCTCCCCATCATCGAATTTCTCTCTGATGCTGCACTGTAGCCTGTTTGTGCTTGTCTCCACAGCCAAAGAACATTTGCTGCTGCAAATGTGAGCAGCTGTGCTGCTTCTATATGGAGGTAGATAGCACGGGTGGCGACCTGGGATGAGGCTGTAATCACGTTATTCTTTGTGAATTTGGTCCTCAATGTTTCCTTTCTTCTGTGCCCTAGACTCTAAGTGAAAAGTAGAACATTGTTCTTTATCCACGGCTGAGGAACTGAAGCTGTTTTTCAGTCTGAAGGTATTTGGTTCTCAGAGTCATTAATATATTTCTTGCTGTATGGCAGACACGAGAAGAGGAGAGAACATTCTTTATGGTCTTCATGGGGCTGATCCTTCTGCTGAGGGTCGATTTTCCAGAGGCATTGTTCCATGCCCATTTAAAAGTGTATTTTAAGCATTCCTCTGAGTAATAAAAGAAGAATGATCTCACACTGAAGGCGCAGAGCAGGGACCCAGAATACTTCTTAAGTAAGAGTTTCAAGTATCACACTGGATCCCAGGCATTGGTTTTCTGGTCTGTTAAAGAAGAAGAAGAATTTGCTTACCTCGCTCTTTGTCAGCCTGCTCTGAAACCCGTAGATAAAAGGTGCAAGTGCAAAATATGGTTATATTACATAAACATGAGCATTAACACCTATTTTATAAGTCCTGTGTAAAAAACTACTTCTGAGAGATGTTTCTTTAACTAATAAAGCCTGTAGAAAGAGTATTATGAAGTATACTACACATAAAATTGAGCTGTTAAAAATTAGACTGACTTGAAAAGTACAAACTCTATGTACCAGCTCAAACATTTATGCAAAGATCTATCAAGCGAATTTGAGCTGAACTCTTGGTACTGGAAGTGTAAAGAAAGAATCCTATTTGCATGTAATAATGGCATGCATGCAAAAAGGGCATTTTTCTCCTCTCTCTGATATCAGGATCTGTGCTGATTCATCTGTTCTTTCTGATGTCTCCTGTAACCAGACCAAGTACAGTACCTCACCCTGAAGGAACATCATTCCTGGAATTTATCTCCCTTTATGGACTCAAGATGAACCTTTTAATTAGAGTTTCCTCCTTTGCAGTGCCTGGAAGATGAATCAGTTGTATCTGACATGTCAGGCTCCTTTCTCAAAGGTTTTTATCCTGTCTTGCTGATTGGGATCTTTAAAATAGCAAAATCTTATAATGTCATTTACAAAACAACACCTGACTTCAGCAGGTAGAAGAAGTCCTCAAAGGCAGAGGTTTCCCCTTCACATACCACTTGGCCTTCATCTCTCATTTTCTGTCTTGAGGTTGCTCACTGATCTGCTAGGAGATGTGCTCCACAGGTATCAGATTCAAGAGTCTCAGCCTCAATCCCATCTTTCTAATCTTCCCCCCACTAAATATTAGAAGGGGACAATTTTAAGACTCTGATAAGTGTAAGTCAGTGTGCATATGCTCACTGAGCTCTGGGGCATACATGTGCTCATCCAGACACGGTTCCAGATGTGGCAGCAGCTCCATGGAGATCCTCATAAATAGGAGAAAAACAATCTTGATAAACTGGAGGAATGGTCAGAAGAAAAAAATACGCCCTTCAGTAAGGATGAGGTCCAAGTGCCCCTTTTGGGAACAGCCAGCAGCAGAAATGCAGAGGGGGGAGTGACAGGCCAGACTGTTTTCTGTGGTAAATAATCAGTCTGTGCTTTGTGCATATCAGACACTGATGGCAAATTAATGCCAGAGTATGATGAAAAGTCTCCATGAAGGACATTTAACAGGAAGATAGTATTATGAGATACAAGAAGTAATCTGGCCCTCCTCTGCAGCAGTCAAACCTCAGCTGCAGGTTAATCCTGGAGATAATCTGGAAGCAAGTAGCAAAAGTGATTGGAGACCTGGGGAACACAGCACCTCAGGAAAGGCTGCTGCTGTTTCCTCTAGGAACCAGATATTCTCCCAGAGGCATAGTAGTGCTCCTCGAGTATGCAAAAGCTTTCTGCAAGAGGAAGGCGATTTTTAATTTTCTGTGTCCATGGAAAATAAAAAAATAGATAATGGATCTAGACCACAGCAAGAAAGATTCAAATGAGCCATTAGAAGTAGCCTCTTTGTTTGTTTTGTGTAGAAGAGACTGTGAAGCATCTGGAGAGAGTGTTGTGGGAATATTGTAGGTTTACCAGCACTAATGGTTTTACAGAGAGACAAGATCAATGTCTGCCTGGGTGAGCACTGGGTAAAGGGCACTGCCTCGAAGGAAGGGCAAGGAGCCTCAAGCTTTCAGCAGCCTATTTTAATGGTCCTTAGTTTTTAGCTCTAATTATGACTGAGACAAATGCCCCAGCACTTCAGAATGCGTTGTATTTTGCATTAAAAGACAAAAATGTTTCTTGCAGCAGAGGAAGATGAGGAAGAACCTGAGATGCCTGTCGGCCCTCGACCTCGCCCGATGTCAGAGCTGCACCTCAAGGAAAAGGCTGTGCCCATGCCTGATGCCAGTGCTTTTTTCATCTTCAGTCCTAACAACAGGTATTTGAGAGATTGGTTAGCCAGAAGAAGGAGGTGAAGAGCAGGTGCCCCTTTCACATTGGGCCCCAATATTTGTGAGGTGCAGAGCTCCCTGTCAGCAGTTCATACCAGAGAGCTCCTTTGACCCTCCTCTCCTTTAAGGCACGAATTCCTCATGAAACCACAACTGTAGGGAGTACCATGAAAATATTCAATGGGAGCTCGTGGCATGGGCAAGGCTGATTGAAGACACAAGTCATGAAAGCTTCAGAAATAAGGGATGCAGAGGCAAGTGAGTAGTTGGAATTCCCCATCACAGCCAGGTCCAAATTGCAGGAGAGCCATCATGCAATCAATCAAGTGGGAGGAAGCAGCTTCCTGTCCTAAGGGCTGCTCAAAATCCACTCCCAGCAGGGAGTTCATGTGTCTCTGCCCATTGCTGCACATCAAGAATGAGCATAAAAGAAGAAATGAGAGGAGGAGGAGGAGAGTCCATAGCTCTGGGTGGAGTCTGGGAGAACATTTCTTCTCTCGCTCTCTCCCTGTGGGCTCCTGCAATGCAGCTGCACGTTGTCCAAAAAAGACGTGCAGGACCTGTGGGTGCAGGGCTGTTAGGACACAGGTGGGTTTGTCTTTGCAAGGGTGCAGCCATGAGCTCGCTGCCCAATGGTCTGTGCAGCCCCACGTATTCCAGCATCTCTCCCGAGGACTCAGCCTCCAAACACAGCCCCAGGGGAAGGCAGGGCTGTGCCTGCACCGCTGAATTCAGAGCCAGGTTTTTCCCAGCAGAGCTTGTGCCACTCCTCCTCGGGTGTGTGTAACGGGGAGGGACTGAGGATGGCTGGGGCTCATGGGCTGTAATGCCAGCTTTGCCACCCACCCCCTGTCATTTGTAGAACTAAATTAACCTCTGCAGTCATCTGTAAAATTGCTGTAATAGGGAGTTGGAGCCCTAACAGCCAAGAGTAGAGCTAAATAGATTAATGAAGTGCCTGTAGAATTGCGCACAGAGCTATTACAGGGTTTAACCCCTCACATCCTGCTGCCAACATATGGAGGGTGGCATAATGGTCTCCAGTGAGCAAGTCTGATGGGAGACTGCTCCTTCTTTAGCTGCTGGTTTCCCACTCAGAGCACCGAGTGGGCTTATGCTCAGCATACAACCCGCATGGCATGATGTCTCTCAGAAGTCATTTACTGATGCCAGCCTGCCCTGTATTGATTTGGCCAGGCCTGTACCCTGTTAGCAAGGTAGATCCCCCACAGCTCCTGTTAAAGGACATTTCAGTCCCAGCTCAGAAAGACACTGGCACCCTAAAGCCTGTTTCCGTTGCTTTCCTCCTAAATGAATCAGGAATGGTTCCGTAAATGAAAACAAGGGATACAATGCTGGGCTGGCAGGTTTCAGACCACGTGGAAATCACAAAAAGCTCTGTCAGGAGGGAGTGACTGTTCTCCATCCAAACCCACAGTGTGAGTCCTGCGTGCTGAGGAGAGCCAGCATTGCCCTGCACAGGTTCTCCCTGTGCTGGGGCAGAGGGAAGGTGCTCTGCAGGGCAATCCTCTGGTCCTGCTGGCAGAAGAGGAGGGGGGAAATGTTACCCAGCTCTTGCTGTTCTTTGAGAGATAAAGTCGTGCCTCTCCTCTCTCTTGCAGGTTTCGTGTCCACTGCCATCGAATCGTTAACGATAACATTTTCACCAACCTGATCCTATTTTTCATCTTGCTCAGCAGCATCTCCCTGGCAGCTGAGGACCCTGTGCGACACCTCTCCTTTAGGAACCAAGTATGCTCCACATCCTCCTTCCCTCGCTGGGTATTGCAAGTGTGCTATAAGCAGATCATGAGCTGAAGGCAGGAAAGGCTGCACCAGAGGCTTTGGGAATGCCTGTCTTCCATGATTTCTGCCTTTTGTAGGCTGTGCGTGAAATCATTAGGTTTTGCAGGAAACATGAGTCAGTGCAGGATTTGGCCTCTAGTTCACTTCAAAAGTGTGTGTAGGGAAAGGAAGAACAGGAGGCTGAAGCAAAATTATTCTTCCCTGGGATTAAAGCATTAGAAATGAGCTGTAAAAAACATTGATTGGGATACAGATAATTCAATTTTGAGGGATTTTCGGGTTCTCATTAGAACACTTGTTCTGCTGCCACATGATGTCTTTTGAGCTAAAAAGCCTGGGGCCTGATTTTCATTTTATTCTCACTGGTGTAAATTTGGAGTAACAATCTTGAGTTTGATGCAGTCACTCTGGGGGAAATTGATGTCATCAAGGTTAGAATCAGACTTTTTGAATGCAAGCTGCAAAGCTATCATTAAATTTGAGATAACCCTCGAAAAATATGCTGTGCTCCTCTGCCTGAGGGAGAAGGGGAATGCATTCAGCACAGAGATACATTCTCACCCTCTTTCCTGACCATTCCTATTTGCCTTTTGAAATGTTCAGTTCTCCCTTAACTTTGCCAGTGGTTGTTTCCATCAGTCAGGGGTGATTGCAGAAAAATGAAGAGTCAGCAGACATATGCAAGACCTCTGATTTCTGGTGTCTGCAGTGGCATTTTGGTGCCTTGATGCCTGAAGAGTTTGCTAGGACTGAAGAGTGGGATGCTTTTTTCTTGTTTAATAATAAAACCTTTATTTAATGCTCCCTGAAATATCCAGGCCTGAGCATGCATTTGAACACATATGTGCATGCAGAGAAGGTGTTAGTGGAAGTTTATTCCTGAGCATATCTCAGAGTGGCTTTGCACTTTGTCCTGAGGGAGGATGCTAAATAATCCAGTCAAACCTGTGCCAATAACCCACTTGTGCAGGGGTGAGGGTGCCCACCATGTAGGGATAACTGAATGCCAGGATGTGTTAGTGCTGCAGCCTGTCAGCTGGCAGATGGGTTCCTGACATGCCACAGAAACTGCTGCAGAGTCTATAGCAAAAAAATTTAAATGAGGGGGGAAAAAAAGAGTTTAAGCTGGTTGTCCTGGATTAAAGAGCTGAAGGCTTGAGGCAAAGCATTGTTTTGTGTATTTGAAGCCACTGGTGTTGCATGAAAATCTGTGTTTAATTTTTGCAGGTACAGATGTTTAAAATGTCTCATACAAGGGGACACTGACAAGATGTGTGGGTTGCCAGTGTGGCCTGCCTTTGCACTGTGACAGTAGAACAGGGAGATCGTGTCCTCCCCTGTGCCCACACGGAGGCCTGGGAGGAAGAGGAAGATTGCAAGCTGAAATCAAGCTGAAAGCAAAGCTGCCTCTGCCTTCACTCAGCACGAGCCTGTGCACAAAGACTCGTGCAGGCTGGGGATGCTGCTGGCACAGACTGTCCCAGGGCAGGAAAACAGGAATAGTGAGCCCAGCAAGGGCTGGTGAACAGCCTTGGACTCTGCTTCTTTGCTGTGTTTATTCCTTGTGTCACACAGGGCTCAGGCAGCAGGTTTTTGGAAGTGCCAGCCCAGCCTGATCAAACAGCCTTTGAAGTCCAAGCAAGTCCTAAGGCTGTGCTCACAATATTCCCCTGTTTGCACCTTGGCAGGGTGCTCCCTCATTTGAATATATTCTAGAGCAAGTTCATGTTTAGATAATAATAAATATACCAGCTGATAAATGGAACTGCCTGCACAGGTGGGGCAGTGACCATTTTCATTGGGCATGATTCCATCTGTCAGGGGCATCTTTGCTAGCTACAGCTTTGGGGCCAGGCTCACCAGTGTGTTCTAGCTCCTCTGGTGAGGAACAGCAGCCACAGGTACAGCTTAATCATTCACTTTAATCAAGTTTACAGCTTCTTTATGTTGGTGGAGTCATGCAAAGCAGCTAGAGAGTACCCATGAATCTGGCCCATTGATCATAAAATTATTCCAGTGATAAAATAATCAAATGTCAGGACTTACAAAGCAGCAAGGCAAAAGCATATTTCCAGTTATAATGTATGTAAATTAATATAGGTTGAAATTGAGATCTGTCCCTCTTGAAGTGGCCCTTTTTTAATTCTCTAAGCTGTAAAAATTGATAGAGCCCAAGACAGCCTTGAGAAGAATTTGGGATTAAAAATTGAGCGGTGACCTGAAGACTTTTGAGTTACATGGTAGCAGTAATTGCTACATCCCCCCATTTGACATGCAGTGTCTGCAAATCAGTCCAGATTTGGATTATGCTTAAATAGTGCAGTGTGAAATAACACTGGAATTTGTAGTAGCTGCCCCACTGCATGCCAAGCTGTAAGAATTTAGCCATCTATAAATCTGAGTGAGGATACAGGCACTAAGATACAATAAATGCCTGTGGGACGGGAGAGGGCAGTTTCCTGTTTTATGTGTATTAGTGTTTTAGCAGCAAAGGTCTAAATTTCACAAATTATCCATTTTCTACAGCTTCCACATATTGGCCTTCTGGTTTAAAACTTGATGATGGTAAAACAACAGTAAAGCATGGGCATGATACTTCTGATATTCAACATTTGTAGTGTAGACAGCACTAAAGTGGCTTGGGATGCTGAAATATATTGGAAACAAAGAGATTTCAATTCTGGTCCCATAAGTCAAGGAGAAAGTTCCCGTTTGCTGTGGGATGCCAACTGATTGGCAGTGAGGGACATTCCTGTCCTTGATGCTGCTACTTGGAAAGCCCCTTTACACTTCCAGGCCTCTCATTGTCTCCTGTGACACCCCAGGGACACTGTTTGTGGTGTGCCATGGCTGTCTCCATCACCAGGGCTAGGTTCCTGGGAATGGTGAGCCTTTCAGCTGGCTTGTTATTCAGGATGCAAGTAGAAAGATGCAGGATCTAAGTTAGGCACCTTTAGTGAATTCTGGTTGCAATACAAGTGCTGGGATTCTGTTCAATTGGCAGGGTCTTTGTTATTCATCCTAATCCAGAGCAATTCAGGATAGAGGGGAAAAAAATAGCTAGAGTATGAATTTGTAGTTTGCTTTTCTTCCTTGAGAGAGGCACAGGACAAGACTGAATGGAGGCTAATAAGAAGGAATCTCATGTTTTCCACTGAGAGACCAGGCATTCTTTGTATTCTCTGTTTGGAATCCTATTTGGGAAAACCCTTGAATGTTCTTTATGAGATTTAAAAAAAAACCCAAAAATCCTGCAACAACCAAAAAGTTATTTTGCCTGTATAGTGCTCATGGGATTGTAACTCAGGAAAGATTTCATGTAATGTGCTTCTTGTCCTCTGTACCAGGACCTTCACTGCATTCAACAGGACATTGTTACAAACCCATTCCCTACAGAGTCATCCCCATTCCCTTGTGAAAAGAACATATGCATTTGATTTTGAACTGTGATTTCCCATTCAAGTGATCAGTCACTGATCTACCCTCCCCGCTCCTATCCCCTTTTGTTTTTACAGATTCTCTTTTATTTTGATATAGTTTTTACTGTCATTTTCACCATTGAAATTGCTCTGAAGGTAAAGTGCCCATCTTCTCTACCATTACTTGTTCACGAGCTTTCTAGTTTTCTGCCAGTCTCTGTTGCTAACACACACACCTGTTTGCTCCTGGGTCACGCTCAGTACCACTAACCCAATTGTGCTTATTTTTCAGATCCTAGGCAATGCAGACTATGTCTTCACTAGTATCTTTACATTAGAAATTATTCTTAAGGTAACCAATCTGAGAAATACACTTGTTTTCTTCTTTTCTTTCTTTCTCTTTCTTTCTCTTTCTTTCGCTCTTTTGCTCTTTCTCTCTCTCTCTTTTTTTTTTTAATCCCATTATTATCTCTACACAAAGGGTTGTTTTCCTTTTGATATTGACATTTTGCTAGTTACTTAAAAAGTCTCCTGGGAAATTTTAATGTTCAAGCTTGTAATTACGGACCTATAGCAAAACAATGGTTTTCAGGGGAGTTGCAATGAAAGGATGCAATGTTGGGAAATGTAAGAGAGGACCAAGAAAAGGCCACCCCCTCAAAAATTTCTCCCTCTATCCTGGCTGGTCTTTGCAAAATAGGATTTTTCTGCTCTGCAAGAAACCCTGAGCACACACAGCTCTTACACAGGCTACACCCAAAAAGAAGGTTTCTGTTCTGCAGAAACCAGCCCAAAGGGTGGCTGATGGCTCTGTGAGCTTACAGGGTGCTCAGCCAGGTAGGAGGCAGGGAGCACAGTGCTAAAGCTCACTTTTTAGGTGTAGAGAGAGAACCAAGAGTACAAACCACTGAAACACCAAGGACAGTAGCTGCCAGTGAAAATTGCTGCATCAAAACCCAGTTTCCCCTTTCCCAGGAATGCACTCTATACCAAGGGGAATGTGCAGGAGAATGGGTTAGCTTGGAAGAAAATAAAAATAGGCTGCCTTGTTCTTAACCCTAATTTTCCCAAATTGGTAGGCTAATAATTTAAATAACAGTAATTGAGCAAAGTTCTGGCTTTCTAAATGCTAGGTTCATTTGGCAGCTGTTTTTTTTTTCTCAGCAAGCTAGTTCTAAGTGCTGGCAGGCAGTGCCTTAGAGCTGCTCAAATTTTGCAGCTCAAGACCCTAATAACAGTATCTATATGGAAGGCTGGCAAGCAGGGTTGCCCCTGCATATTTTTATAGAGAAACGTGCTTTTTTTGATATGCCTTGAAATTGGCAAAGCCATAATGTTCTCCAGGGAGATGTGCACATTAAGCCTGTGTGCAGTTTGCATCTGTGTGCAATAAATCTGTTTTGTGCAATAAATCTGTTTTGCACAATAAATCTGAACGTGCACAGATCACGTGGCAGACCCAAAAGGCCTGTCAAGAGAAGGAAAACATCCCAGCCGCAACATTTAAAAATGAAAGGGTAGTTTGAGGCACCTGCTTGGACTCCCAATTATGAATTCTGCTCCCTCTGAAGGAAGTGGTAACTCTCCTAATGACTTCAGTGGAAGCAGAGTTTAACCCAGCCCATTGCTCTGCTCTTACCAGGGCAGTGTGCTGCATTTACCTGAGCCTTCCCAAGGTCCTCCTGCTAAATTTGGTGCATTTATGGCAACATCCCTGGATATTCTCTAAGTTCAAGTGGGAGAAGAGTGCAAGGACCCTAAGTTTAAGACACAAATGGCTTGGTTTCTCAGTGCATGTTTCTCTGCTGCCTTGCACTGAGCACAATGTTTTTCAGAACAGTAAAGTCGATGTAAATGGTAAAAACAAAAGGATGAGTGTCCATGGGATGTTCAAGGGTGCAGAGAAACAAGCTTCATGTGCCCTCATAACAACACCTGCATTCTGGTGAATGCTGGCAAGGTGACTGCCAGGGTTTTTAACTGGCATCCTAAAAGGCTGTAGCTTGTTTGATGCCCCAGATGGGAGGCAAATATAGATTATACACTCTCTGAGAGTCTCTTCTGAGATAACAAAATCTTTCAACAGGCTGGAGAGAACCACAGTTTGTACAGAACTTAAACTCAGCGGAGCTTCCCCTCCTGATTTCAATGGTGTCTTTCTTTCAAGATTGCCATACAAAATCTAACCAGTAAAGGGCATCTTTACCACCTTTGTTATGGCAAGAACCCCTCCTCCCTCTCCCAACTGAATGTGTCTCTAAGTATAAATTCTAAGCCAAGACCAGAGTTTATACTTCCTCCCCCTCTAATTTCTGTCTGATTGATAGTCAGTTCCCTGATGTCATGGATGTTTGGTGAAGAAAACAATCCAATTTACCATGTAGCTTCCACCCTGCTCTGAATAGAGTTGTCACAGGCTGGAAACCACCAGCCAATAGGCCATCCTGAGCTACTGGTGGGAGCCAGAAAACTCCAGTTTGACTTCCCAGTTCACACTTCTCAGCTGGGAGTCTGGCTACAGCTCATCATTGAGCAGCAGTCTCATGGTGTCTGCCTCAGGTTGCTTTAGACACCTGACTTAATTGAGGTTCAGAGGACCAGACTTAGAAGCCTGTACTCCTGGATGGGAGTGAGAATTCCCTAAGCAGTTGTGGGGATGGGGTTTCTTCAAAGCAGCTGCATTAAATCACTCACCAAGTCTCAGGTAGGTGGTACAAACACCCCATCACCTCACCCTCTGTAACTGTGCCAGGCTCACTTAGTCACATTCTAAACATTTTCTGTTTACACTGTCACTTAATCCAGCTCTGGAGCTGTGACATCCTCCTCAAAGCCAGCAGGTATTCAATACCCTTCATACCCAGGCGGGGCAGAGCCTCCCTTGCAAAATATTTAACTGTTTTCCCTCCCTCTGCCTGGTGATGTTCGTAATGATTACTTCCACAAGGAAATAACTCTGTTTCAAGGAATATAGCCTGGGCTTTGTAAGGAAAACTAAGGGGAAAAAGCAACTGCATCTAGAGTAAAAATGAATGAAGATGGATAGGAAAAGGGACATGGGACTGAGCTGAACAGAAGGAGCAAGCTGAAGAGAGCAGTAATTTCTCCTGTTGTTTCAGTTCCGCTCTAAAGCATCAAATCCCTGAGGGATTCTGGTTTTTCTTCACGAAGGAAAGAGTGATCAACTGTCCACTGCAGCTGGTCAAAGCATTGAAAAGAATTACAGAAGAGCCCATTTTATTTTATATTTTTCATTCCGTTTGTCTAAAAAGGCCTTATATAATACAAGTGTCCTCTGTCACTGAAGAAAAAGGGAGAAGCATATGATTGCAAAGAGTTTTTGCAAACAGTCATTCTGCTGCTTTGCTAATTCTAAATGTTACGTACTCAGTGCACTCAAAGTGCATATTTTCCCTGCTTTCTTTAGTTAGGCCTTTCATAGTTATCTTGCTGTCTTTTTCACTCTCTGTTCTTTCCATGGGGACTCAACTCCTTTGGGGTCTGGGGGTAAATGATCGGCCACGTTAGAAACACTGCCCCCTCCCCAGTTTTACACTCTGAGCATCACCAGGTGGGTTTGGCTCCTGGGCAGCTGCTGATGGCCAAGTGTGTTTGTGTCTCCGTGTGCCTCCCTGCAGATGACAGCATACGGAGCTTTCCTCCACAAGGGCTCCTTCTGCAGGAACTACTTCAACATCTTGGACCTGCTGGTGGTCAGCGTGTCTCTCATCTCCTTTGGGATCCAGTGAGTGAGCTCTTCCCAACCTGCTGGTTTTGGGGGCGGTTGTAGGGCTGGGCTGGGGGGGGTGGCTCAGGCTCTTTGTCTTGTCTGGGTAAGATTTTTCTCATGAGGCTGTTGGGATATTCATGAGGTGTTTTTCTCAGATGATTCAAGGCCATTAAAATTCAGCCTTAAGAGAGGAGGTAGTAACTGGGAAATGCTACACTGGTGACCTGGAAGGGGGAATCTTTCTGAAAGGGCAGATGAGAAAAAAAAAATGGGTGTACTGGGAATCATCACACTTGGATTTGTTCCAAGACCTTTGATTCATGTAGCAGTTCAGGGCAGTTCAGTGACTTATGGTTCCCTCCTAGACCTCTCATAACCTCTTTGGAAAATGGGGTTGATAATGTTTTCCTACTTCCTAGGATGTTGTGAGACTTAGTCAATGGAAGGCCATCAAGCACTTGAAAATTTTGTGAGCATTTCAGAGTGGTGGTGGCTGTTCTGTTTCTGTCATGCTTTTTTCCTTTGGTTCATCTGTTAATTTGCTTAATAAGTTTATGGATTTACTCGACTGTGTGTTGGGTAGGAAGTTTCCTAATTAGTTTCACCTCTGATAAGAAACAAGCTCCCAGCTGTTACCATTATAGGTTAGCAGCTCACAGGCAGGAGAATTTGTAAGGTCCATTGGGCTTCCAGTCAAGGTCTTAAGAATGGCACAGCTCTTGTTTTGACCTGCTGTTTCTTCCTTACAGACCTAACTCAGACTCCTGGTATGTTAACATAAAAACTGTTCCCAAAATCAGTAGGAGAACATGATGTCATAGAGCACGAGGAAGATTCTCAGTCAGGGTTTCAGTCCTGGAAGGCGCAGAGAGCTCTGCTGCAGTAGATAGTTGTGTTCAGTACTTAAAAATGAGCACATAAGTCATCCTCATCAGTTCAGTGGGAATTTTCATGTCCTTAAATTTATGTACACACTTAAATGATTTGTGGGTTCAGGGGCCAAAAACACTGATGGATCAAACTCCAAGTGGATAGTATACCTTTAATACTTGAGTCTCCTGGACTTTTCACTCTTCTATGAATATTTCAATGGGGGGCTTCTTTGAGCCTTATCTGAAAACGCCTTGGTAATGACTACATCTTGGCCCAATTTCTATACCATGGATAACTACAGAGTCCATTTGCCCTGCTCTAAAAATACACCTTGCCCATGTTCCATTTCCCCTTCATTAACCCAGCAGAGATGATGAAAGCCAGAACAAGAAGCAAGACCTCTGAAGGTAACACCAGAGATTGGTTTCCTTACCCCTGAAGTGCCATGGCAAAGAGTCGACCAAACACCTTAGGCAGTCTGAGGCTGTGCAGAATTTCAAAGATCTGCCCTTGCAGCACACTCCCCACATTGCTGTACCTCTCAACCCTTCCAACACTTTCTTCCAGGTCCAGTGCCATTAATGTGGTGAAGATCCTGCGTGTTCTGCGGGTCCTTAGGCCACTGAGGGCCATCAACAGAGCCAAAGGACTAAAGGTGAGATAAGTCCCAGTGCATTCCACAAACTATAAATTCAGGTCATTTCAGGCTACATGGACTTTTTCAGAGGTTCAAGTAATGTTTCAGCAGAACCACAGTATGGCTGAGGTTGGAAGGGCCACTGAGATCAGGTTGCCCAGGCTTTAGAGTACCTCCAAGGAGAGAAACTCCACAACCTCTCTGGACAACCTGTTCCAATGCTCAGTCACCCTGACAATAAAAGTGTTTCTCAATGTTCAGATAAATCTACTCTGTTTCAGTTTGTGCCTGTTGTCCTGTCAGTGGGAACCACTGAAGAGAGCCTGGCTCTGCCTGCTCTGCATCCTCCCTTCAGCCATTAATACATGATTACATGAATACATTAATTAGCCATCAACACTGACCAAGCTCCCCTGAGCCTCCTCTTAGCTGAACAGACCCAGCTGTCTCAGCCTTTTCTCACAGGAGAGAGGCTCCAATCCCTTAAATCACCTTTGTGACTCTTTGCTGGACTTCCTCCAGTATGTCCATGGTTCTCTTGTACTGAGGAGCCAGAGCTGGACCCAGTACAACAAGCATAGTCTCACCAGTGCTGAGGAAAGGGGAGGAATCACCTCCTTCTACTTGCTAAAAGTTCTTTTCCTAGTGCAGCCTGGTAGTACAATTGCCATCTTTGTAGTGAGGGCTCATATTCAACTTTGTGTCCACCACAATTTCCAGGTCCTTTTCTGACAAGCTGCTTTTGAGCTGAATGGCCCCATCAGTACAGAGGTGAAATGATCTGGTTTTCTAGGGTTACAGGTGGACCCACAACCCTAAACACAACCTTTCTGTATTAGATAAACGTCTTCCTATGTGCTGGTGGGTGCCCAGCTATGTGGGAAGTTTCAGAGAGCTGACTTCTGGGTTTTTTTCTATCCCTTTCTGCCTGCTTCTAAAAGTACAGCAAGGAATGAAATAAGTTGGTCCCCTTTCCTGAGACATTACTTGGGTAATGGGTATTGGTTAGATAGCTTTTTCTTATTATTTTTATTCTTGGGCTCTCCCTCAGCCAGAACAGTTGAAAACAATGCTACAAGTGCCTTTTGTTCCTCTCTTCCATTTGCAGCATGTGGTGCAGTGTGTGTTTGTTGCCATCCGAACCATCGGGAACATTGTGATTGTCACCACGTTGCTGCAGTTCATGTTTGCCTGCATTGGAGTTCAGCTGTTTAAGGTAAAACCACTGGACCCATTCATTCACCCATTACACTGAGCTGTATTAAGGGATGGCAAGAAAAAATAGCATGAAAAGCCTGAGAAAGGGAAAATGGAGTCTATTGTGTGTGAAAGGCAAAACATTTGGGGTACTGTCAGTGTTACCTGGGCTCCTGCTACCAGCAGTTCTCCAAAACTGAGCCAGGCATATGCAGAACTCTTGCCCATCATCTGTGATCAGAAGAAATCATCAGTACTGTCATTCTTCCCTAAGCAGCTTCACACTGGCATGGCATGGTCCCGGGAAGGTGAAGGGGGCTGTTCAGAAGGACTGGTCCTTGCAGGCTGTGTAGTTCCCACCTTGCAGAGGAGGAGGCATCCAGATAACCACGGGGGTGTTCCTTCACTTCTCTATGTCTGCTTTTATCCCCTTGCCTTTCACCACCCTCCCAACAACAAGTGTTCAGGACATACACATGAAAGTGCTGTGCAAGCCAAGCCCATGCTCTGTGCTACCCACGTTCAGGCAACCCTCAAGCCAGTTTGCTTACAGCTATCTGCAAAAGGGCTGCAAACACATGGCTGGTTAACCAAGGGGTAAATGTAGACACCCTGCTGCACCATCTGCCCTAACCCTTGTGCTGAAATGGAAGCTTCATTCCCCTTTCTTCCTTCCCAAGGGCAAGCTGTACAGCTGCACTGACAGCTCCAAGCAGACAGAAGCAGAGTGCAGGTGGGTCTGAGCTTTTCCAACCCTCCCCTTCTCTGGCTGCCCCCTGGCAGCTCCTGGTGCTGGCAGCGCAGGTCTGCCATGCCCTGTCTCCACTCTCCACCCACAGAGGGTACTACATCACCTACAAGGACGGGGAGGTCAGCCAGCCCATGATACAGCCCCGCAGCTGGGAGAACAGCAAGTTCGACTTCGACAACGTCCTGACTGCCATGATGGCCCTCTTCACTGTCTCCACCTTCGAGGGCTGGCCAGAGTGAGTGTTTCTTGGACCAGTGCAACACTAGCGATGTCCTCATTCATTTCAAAAGAGAAAACTCAAAGGCAGAGTATAGTCTTTTCCTTTCTAAGTATTTAAATAAGTCTAGAGCTTTAAATATAGCAATAGTAGCAGCGGTCACTGTAGTATTATGTACTCTGTAAATCCCTCAGGGCCTGCAGGAATTTCTGTCCCTGTACTTATAAACAGTGCAAAGCACTGTCTCTAGTTCTTAGAAGATGGTTTCCAGTAGTAGCAATGATACCAGTATTTCTTACGATTATTATGTATATAAATGAATATAAAATGGATATCAGGTTCTTTCCAGTACTGCCAGCTTTCAGGGTTCACCATTTAAACTCAGTTCCCAACAACTCTGTTAGGACTCTCCTGTCTTTTTTTAACTGAAGAGCATGCTTTTGTTCAACTATGAAAACATTTCACCCCTGAACAGGTTCAAATGTGTAAAATTAGTAAGAGCCAGGTCTTCTCTTCTGCAAGCATTTCGCTCAGATCAGAGCAAGTTTTCACATCTCTGAGTGAATTAATTTTGATACAAGTAGAAGAAAATCACGAAGTTAAACTTCATAACATCACCTATAAGGCCTCAAGGCAGTTGCAGATTTTCTCTGCATTTGGCTCCTGTTTGCTTTCAGGTTGCTGTATAGGTCCATTGATTCCCACATGGAGGATGTGGGACCCATCTATAATCACAGGGTTGAGATCTCCATCTTCTTTATTATCTACATCATCATCATTGCTTTCTTCATGATGAACATCTTCGTTGGTTTCGTCATCGTCACATTTCAGGAACAAGGAGAACAAGAGTACAAGAACTGTGAGCTGGACAAAAACCAGGTAATTTACAACACCTTGCTGTCACTAAAGGTAGAAAATGCATTGAGAATAAGCTTTTAATAGATAAATGCACACAAAGAGGAATATGTGAAGCTTGCCAACGAGATAAAACTGTAAGCTGGCTTTGCTGACAACTTTCAGGAGTCAGGTAGAAAAAAATCTTGCTGTAAGATTTGCTCAAGGGACAACAATTACTTAAAAATGTTTGCTGTACCATTTGTTTCACTGAGATTAGATGAGCACAGCAGCAGTGTCTGGCTAAAGTAAACGGCCAAAGCAATTGCATATAGAACTCTTTAACAGGTAGAACATGCACATTCACATTATGTCCTAATAGAAATTCTCCTACCAAGCTTTTTCATTTCAGTAAAAAACTTGAAACATACCGTATTTTTATTATATTTGAAGGTAGCTGAGCAGCCTGATATTGTGGGTTTGAGTTATAAATGTACCCTGCCTCTTCCACAGCGCCAGTGTGTAGAGTATGCCCTGAAAGCCCGGCCTCTGAGGAGATACATCCCTAAAAACCAGTACCAGTACAAAGTTTGGTATGTGGTCAACTCCACCTATTTTGAATACCTGATGTTCGTTCTGATCCTGCTGAACACCATCTGCCTGGCCATGCAAGTAAGTGAGCAAGCAGAAAACCTCCAGGTGATGAAGTAGTAGACTTCATCGGGGAAAATGTAAAAAAGTCTGAGGTTTAGACCTACTTTCACCTTCACACCATGTGTTGAGGGAGAGGGACAAGCACATGAAAAAAACGATTGCACCCTGTTCGCTTCTGATGACACGTAGTTAAAATGAGGAATCTAGCTCTCGTCCTCTTCCTGATAATATCTGACACTTCCAGCAATTCTGTTTTAACTCCTTAAACAAATGGGGGGAAAAAACCCAAATACTCTTATATCACAGACCAATTCCATGGCCGCTAGCAAGTGACTTCTCAATTCTGATTTGTCTTCTATGCAATGCAGCAGTAAACCTGGAACTGCCCCTCACCTGAGATCTGAATTTTAAATTTGTTTTTTTTCTGTGTTAAAAAGGAGAGAGGAAATATTTTGGCAAATGAGGTAATCAAGGAAACTGGAGAGAGCGGGTAGGAAGGCCCAGTATCACCTTTACTTTCAATTAAGAACCATAGAAACTGCTCTAGAAAGAACCTCAAGAGGCCATATTGTCTATCCCACCACTTAAAGGCAGCATCAGCTCCACCTAAAGCATTTCTTGAGAGATTTTTGCCTGCCTTGCTTCACTACTGATGCTCCTGATTGCCTTATGACCTGCTGTGGTGTGTATCCATTTCCCTCACTGTGTGGAGGTTTTCCAAACATCCAATGTGAATCCACCAAAGAAACATTTGCAGCTGGATCTACAAGAACAGCAAATAGAGGCAGTAGATGGACAGCAGTCAAGAGGAAAGAGTCAAAGCCTTCACTAAGTAGCCAGCTTATAAAGAAGTCTTAGATTCCTTTCAGTCAGGAAAGGGACCCTCATACACACAAACTGATCTGTACATTTCCCCAAGTCTGTATTTTCCTGGCTTGTTCCTTCCAGTCTGTGTCTGCCCAAGGCCTGCCTGCATGTCTCTCTCCTCCCTAAAACCCATCCTCCCCCCTCACCCAGCCAGTCTGTGCACCCTCTCCCCTGCTCTTTGGCCCAAACATTCCAGATCCCCCCTCTTCAACCAGTCCTTCCCTTTGCAGGCTCACCATTGCAGTTGTATTTCCTGGATTTTCCGTGCATTTCCTTTCCACCCCGTTACCATTTCCTTGTCAGCTACACCTTTTTCACTTCACTACTTTGTCCCTTCCTGTGAATTCAGCTCCCCATGCACTCCTACACCAACTTTCCTTTTGATTACATTTTCCAGTGGATCAATCCCAGTCTGCTCCACTCCCAGACCCCCAGAAATCCAGACAGAGTTTCCCATCTCTCACCAACACCCCAAGTCTATATTCACAGGCAATTTTCACCTTATCTCCTCTCACTGTCTTCAGTCCAATCTCATCAGATTTCTTGACCTCCCTACTTTATCATCATCTGGTCCAGCTCTTTTCCATCCC
The DNA here is from genome assembly GCA_013397915.1 of Daphoenositta chrysoptera. Taxonomy (NCBI): domain Eukaryota; kingdom Metazoa; phylum Chordata; class Aves; order Passeriformes; genus Daphoenositta; species Daphoenositta chrysoptera. The sequence goes on along the minus strand of VZRO01003957.1, from coordinate 550,922 downwards.
TGTTGCAAAGTCTTCCTCTGCTCTTTTGCCCAAGGTCCCAAACAAGGAGTGAGGCAACAGGAGCACAGGAAAGTGCCCTGCTCACTCTGAAGCTGCTCAGTTTCTGTGGCAGTGGTGCACACCCAGGGCAGGGAGAGCTACAATAGGAGAGATGTTTGTGAGCCCACAGGCAGGACTGCAGCTCTGGAGATTCTATGAAGTCTGAATCCTTCTTTAGAAACATACAATTTCTCAGAGGTTTATGCTCAGGCCAGATTTGGGTCAAACGTCATAACAGACAGCAAAACAAAAGGATATGCCACTAAAAAATTTCAGGTTTCTAAACAGAGTCCTGCAAGTACTAGAGCCTTTCAAGAAAAATGTTGCAAGAAACTTTGAAAATGCCTCAACATTGTATCTTTCCCTGGCCTTGCATTCAGCTGCAGCTGAATTGTTTTAACTGAAACTGCTTTGAATAAATTACCCTGTGCCAATACAGAATATGAAATTCCATCCCAGCTGGTTGACGTTTATAAAAGTTAAACAACTACAAATGGGGTCTTGTAACATGAACTGTAAGGTGACCTGAGAATAAGACAGTGCAATCAGTTCAAGTATTATGATCTGGAAATAGGGGTATGAAAAGTGAGGCAACACTTGCAGAAGACACTGCTTGAATTAATCAATAGAGGATGGAGAGTAACTTCATAAGATCTTAATAAAGTTAAGTGAATGGGCAGCATGATTGCACATTTAATTCAGAGTTGACAAATGCAAGATAATGCATATTGGAAAGATATGGTTTGAGCTGCTCATGTACTTTGCAGAATCCTGAATTTAGTGTAATTACTTGGGGAATGGCTTGGTATCATTATGAGCAGCTCAGTGAAACCCCTGCTCACTGTGCAATCACAATCAAACAAAAAGGTAATCCAAGTGTTAGGGAAGGTTGAGATAAAAAACACAATTGGAGATTGTATTGTAACATTGTGCAGATTGATAACGAGCCCTGAATTGGAATGATAAGTATGATTTTGGTAGCCACTCCTCAAAAAGATTCTTTTAAAAAGAGGAGATCCAGATCCAGGTGGCAAAAATGAATAGAGGCATGGAAATCCTTATGCATGAGGGGAGATGGGAATGCCTAATTGAAAAAATGAAACACGTTGGGGTCTTCTTAGAGCACCTTGGCACGACGGGAGGCCGGGAGGGGTCCTGGGTGTTCCTGACTGCTGGCGTGTCCCAGCCTCACCCTCCTGCTGGGATGCTCTTTTTCAGCACTACGGTCAGAGCTGCATGTTCAAGGAAGCCATGAACATCCTCAACATGCTCTTCACTGGCCTCTTCACCGTGGAGATGGTCCTGAAATTAATCGCCTTCAAACCCAAGGTAGGTGCTGAGGAGTAGATTTCCCTGGCCTCGGTGTGTGTGTGCTTGTGTGCGGGGCAGCTGTGAGGAGAAGGAGGAGGTGAAACTTTCTGATCCATTACCCCACCAAGAACTGAGCTGGACAGTTGCTCTCTGGATTGGAGTCTCACTTACATTTAATAACTTTTTTTGCTGGAGAGTAGACACACTTTAAAAAAAAAGAAAATAAAAAAAGGCAACACCTGCTAATAGAGAAGGTTCCTAGTTTTCATTAAGTTATCATAATGACACTGTGCTAAGGCTATAACATGTCTTCCATTCTGAATGTTATTCTAATGCTCTCTCTCTGACTTTCCTTATATAATTTATAAATAGCATCTCATGATTAGTCTCCTGACCCAAGTGAAGTTAATCAAGCATGACTCATTTTGAGTTATGAGCTTTGGAAAAAAATGTTTCTTTTGGGAGGGCTACGTCTCAGTGATGGTTTGGACTGCTCTAGTTTTGAATTTAAGACTTCATTGATAATATTCAGTACCCCAGCAGGTCCTGTCTGAAAGTATTGTCCTGTGCTTTGGGCCCTGATATTATGCTAGTATAGCTGCACCATGGGGTATGATTACAACCTCCAAACTCCTCCAGCTAAATTCTCACAGCTGCTGCAGGACAAGGACAAAGATCCTGACCTCACAGAATTACCCAAGACTTTCTTCTGTGGGGTTTAAATTCAGTGATGTCTCATAAAGAGTTGAATCCAGATACCTCAATATAGGTCCCTCGTGTCATTTTATATCTTCAGTGGTACCTGGACACATGGGGTTGTGTCTTGAAAGATGCTTTGAAACATTGTGGAGATGGTCAAGATGCTCTCTGAAGCATCAGTTGTGACATTGGTAAAGACAAGAACTTTTATGTCCAGAAGTTGTGCTTGTCCTTCATGTTAAACAGGGGATCAGGGAAGCTCCTCCCAGTGTAATCTAACATCTCCCTCATCCTCAGTTCAGAAATTTTCTTCTCCATTGCTACTGAATTCGGTCTTATTTTTTTCTTTTTAAATCCATGTTGACTCTACTCCCACCCAGCTTCTCTCTTTCTTCCACAATTTCTTGGACTTCTTTTTGGAATAGCCACAATTTTATTTTTCACCTAAGCCCAGTATCACTATCCTGTCTCAGGTGTAGTTCTCTTGGAAATAAGGATCATCTTGTGCAGTCCTGCTGAAGACTGATTTTGGGGGTTTTTTCTGGTGAGATCTCAAACACTGTCTTGGGAAATTTAGAAGCATCACTATCTGTTTCAGCAGGGATTTTAATTTTCAGGAGAGATGTACCTTTCATTTTTGAGACTTCATCACATCTGTTAGCAAGCAAATTTTCTGTACTTCATAAAAGTTTTATCTGCACACCATGTACCCAGAAGCATATCTCACAGGCTTTATAGTGCTCTTCTGATTTTGCAGTTCTGCTTTGCAGGAGATTCTTAACTTTCAGAAAGATGAGAATCTCAGCAGAATTTGGTTTAGAAGATTTAGGGGAGGAGTTCTACCAGGTCAGATACTGAGCTCTGTACATATACCAGGAAGGCTTTACCTGACGTGGTTGCTTCTAACAGTAAGGAAATGGCATTGATGGTATTGGAAGTCCTTTCTACTTTCTGTGTTTTACTTTCCTCTGTTCAATCTCCTTTTCAAGTTTTACTGCGCAAAAAAGTATTTAAAAAATCAGCTGTGGGTAAACATGTATCCTCTGGATGGCAAAACATTGAAACAGATTTCTTAAAGCGATTGTAGAATCTCTATAATTTGAGGTTTTAAAATTAAGTTGGGGGAACCTTCTATTCAAAACAGTTAAGGAATCTATGATCTGCCTTGAGACAGGCAAATGGAATGGACCACAAGGCCCCTCTCAGCCCAGTTTTCCATGATTATTTAATTTCCAAACTAAATCCCCAGCTACTACACTTCTGTAAAAATCAGAGTAAAAAAGAAATTTTCCTTGTAATGGAAATAGTAGAGTCTTAATGAAGTCTTTTGAGCTAGGACTCAGGCAACAAACTCAGGTGAGAGAATAACCAGCAATAACAGTAAATGTTTCAAATCCTGGTCTGGCCTGTATGCCAAAGATGGCACTAACTCATACCTCTGTTTTAATTAAATACCTTCACGAAAAAACCCAACATTATTGAAGCGAAGGATTACAGGGAAGAAAAACAGGACTGACCTTGTGAAAACAGCTAATACAGCAAAAAGACTTTCCTCTAGCAGCATATTCACACTGGCTTGTGTCAAGTACCAGCTCAGTGACTCGGGTTTGAAACACCAGATTCCTTGTGTCACTTGTCATCGTCTGTTACATACAAGAGTTTGGCTGCAGCCCATTCCCTGCTCCACACTGACTGAGCCTGCTCTGTAAGAAGGCCACCCTCTCTCCCAGATGGCCACTCGGACCAGCCCTGGGAGCACCATCTGCTTCTCTTCGGGTTCTACCCTGGTACTGAAGCTGAACTTGCCTAGAATGTGTTCTGGAGTGGGAGTTTCCAGCATGGAGACAGTAGTTACCTCTGATGCCTTTCCCTGGTCTTAAAATGAAGAGCCAAGCAGGGTTAGAAGGGAAAAGGTTTTTTTCCCTGGGTATTTATGGCAGGCCCCTCAGGTGCAGCCCAGGCAGGGGCAATGCCCCAGAGCACACGGAATGCACACCCACGGGCACTCGGGATCACATCCTGGGCCTCACAAATGAGCACATCCAGCAAAGATTCCCCAGGGAGAGGCTCCAGGGAACCCCAGGAACCTTCCCCTGGCTGGGCCCAGCTCAGGGTACAGGATGTGTTCTGGAGAGGCCCTTGGTGCCTGGGGCTCTCTGACCCCTCACTGCCAGGCTGCCAAGGGCTTCGGGCTCTGGGCTTAACAAAGCATTCAGTCTAAGAATGTGGGCTAGAAGCACTAAGAATATAGAAAAAGTATATAAAAGAGGTATAAAAGAAAAGGCAAAAAATCATCATGGCATCACCTCAATCTTCTGCTTGGCTATCTTGTGGCCAAACTACATTTGCAGACGGAAGTTGTCCCCAGGAACACCAGCTGGGGAAGTGCAGAAGTATTTCATTGTCACCTGGGAGATCACTACTTATCCCCTCTAACCAACCAAGTCCCCCCAACAAAGAAATGAGATGCTGAGTGTTACTAGTTTTTCCCAGATGGGAAATGGCAAGATTAAATGCTCATCTCTGCTGCAGACAGATTTGTCTGTGATTTCCTGAGCAATAAAACACAAACCAGCCTTTGTTTAAGCTGCTTTGTCTCATTTTGAATTTGTGCCCAAACATCACTCTTTTCTGTCTGAAGAATACCCTAAAACAGAAGAGCTGTAAGCTTTATGACTGACAACAAGAAAGGAGGAAACTTGGTTAGCTGAAGGTGTTGTGTTCTAATGGCAAGCCCCAGGAGAATGTGGCAGAACAGAACTGAGCACAGAATTAAAGCTGGCAATATTCAGTCTGTTTTCTCCTTTTTTGGGTGCTTAACCCAGTCGTGGATGCTGCAGCTTAACCTTCAACTACAGCAAGACAAAGCAGTAACTGAGTTGTGACTCTGAAGCAGCCACCACAGAGCTCTCCCTTGCACGGGCACTCCCCAAAGGCACCTTGGAATGAAGGGTCTGCAGCAGCCACAGAGGGATAAGGAACATTCCATCTGCACAAGGTGCAACGAGCTGCTGGTTATCCATACCTGCACCAGGGAGAGCTGGAAATGAACTGGGACAGATCCCTGAGGTGCTGGGAGCTGCTGTGGCCCTGCCTTCTCACAGACGTCACTGCAGGGATGTGCCCAGGTGGAACAGCTTCAGGGGAAGCCTCATATACAGAGTTCCTGCTGCTGCCCATGGTGTGGCATCCACTATTACAGACTCACAGATTTAACTGGAAATGGGTTGGAAAATCATCAAGATCTTTCGAGATCATCAAGTCCAGCTGTTAACCTACCACTGCCAAGGTCCACTAAATACAATGCATGCCAGTGCTACCTGTGTGTTACACACATAACGACAGAAAAGGTGGCAGCCTGACTGAATAGATTTTTTTACTATATCCCTTTTTTATTTGTTCACTCCCGTTCTGTGAAATGTCCTCCTGACTTGCTGCTCTTGATACTAAAGGTGAAAAAAAGCAAACACAATCGCTTGCACAGATAAGATGCAGGTTCACATAGGTGCCTGTCTACAAAGAACCAGCGTGGATAATCCAGCCCTGCCTCTAGTTCTTGTGGTGGGAGCAAGGCTTTACTTGTTGGAAGGCCAGCTGTAGGAATAAGGAGCCAAGTCCAAGTCAGAGCTTGTCTCCTAACACTTACAGAAAATATGTGGAGGGGTAGGAAGACAAGGGCTTTCCTAACTAAACATACTGTTGCTGTTGAGATTGGTTGCTCTGGTCAGCAAGTCCCTTTGGTAGTTGTCCTTTCAGCTGGCCATCCCCTGTGAGCAGGGTTTGGGTTTGCTTGGTCTCCTGGGAGGACAAAGAGAAGAGGGGAATGTCAGCTGGAGCAGCTGCTGCTGTGGCACAGTCAGGGTGTGCCAGGTTGGGACAAGGCTCTGACAACCCTGTGGGTTTGTGTGACACTTGTTCTGCTGCAGAGGCTCAGTTACCCCATTTTTTTGCAGGATTACTCTAAGCACTGTCTAAGACAGCTCATCCATGTCTGCAGTCTTGTCATGAGAGTGTGCTAACAGTGAGCTAGAGAGATTTGGGATGATATGGGCTGCTGATAAAAAAACATCCACTACATGCCCTGCATCTCCTTACAGAGTATTAATATGCTGCTCTGAAGCAAAACTCCCAAGTGGAGCTCAGTGTTTGTTTTGGCTGATGCTCATAAACTGATTCAAGACTAGTTACTTCAAAGAGACAGACAGTCTAAAAGTAATGCTGTTGAGTAAGGGCCTTTTGCTGCTTTGTTTTTGTAATTTTATAAATTCTCCAGCCAGTCTGGTGAAATATTTTCCAATTCCTGCATGGAGGAAGCTGCTGCTGCTGCTTCAGGCTTTTTCCAGAGAAAGCTGCTAAAGGGAATGAGGTGCTGTGCTGTCTGTGGTGCTCACAGCTACCACTGTTCCAGCTTCTTAAAGAAGAAATCCCCACAAGATCCAGTCCATGAAGGGCCAGCTGCTCCACAAAACCTGCCTGGGGTTTGTCTTTTCAAGTCAAAAACAGTAACTTAAAATTCCTGTTCATATGAAGCTGCACCATCTGTCAGTGTACATGCTAATGTGAGGATGGGATATTCCTCCAGGAATTTCAGATCTTTCCAGATCCCTGGAATGGGCTGTTTTCCTGATGAGCCACATCTACTTTTTCTTTTAGGAAACATTTCATCTGTCTCCTTATTAGCTAGGGCAGGACCACTAAACCAAGATCTATGAATTTTCTCCTGCTGTCCCTGTCATCTCAAACTAGGGAAGACATATCCATGGAACTACTGCTATGCATAAAGCACATGATCATGTATTTTGTCAAATCCGTGTCTGCGTGTGGAAAGGGAATCTTGGAGATTTCCTCTGTGGAATTATGACTATCAGAGAGACTGCAGATCACAAGTCTATTCCATTTACCAGACACTGTCAGCACCTTTCTTCCCTGGGTGTTTATGGATGTTACTTGCAAAGCAGCCTGTAACAACGCCATCTGTCCTGCCTCAGATCGTTTCCTCAGTCCCTCATTTATCACTGCTGCTTTACTCTGAATTCTTGCCATTCTCACATGTCATTTTTGTGCAGCAGAGTTCAGACTTCAGTGGGCTGTTTCAAACCAGTTTCGCCTTCAGCACAAGGCACATAATCCCATGTGATCCCAGGAAGAGCTGTGACCCTCTGTGTGGTGGAAATCTTAAGTGCCACCCATGGTTATTTCTTAGTCTCCATGTACTGATGGATCTACGTGTCCTCAGTGTTTCTTTCTCCCCCGATGCATTTGCACTTCTTTATTCCTCTTTAAGCTCCTCTCAGTCAGCGTTTATCATGCATTTGATGTACAGATATCTCTTCTAAAACCTGCAAAATGACTCATCTGTTTTTGTTCCCTTTTTACCAGTACATTTCTCATACATTTATGCCTATAAACAGATCTTTGAGCAGTCTCTCCTGAAGTCACACTGGCTGCTTCATACTACTTGCATTCTTCTTTCTCACCAAAACCATAATCTGTTATTCCTTGGTCAGGATAGAGGCTTCAGCATTTTCACAAACAGCTGAAATTTATATCCATGTTATCCCCTTGCACCACAGAAACAAGGTTGGTTAATTTTGGAAATCTAATGCTTTTTGTATTTCTTCATTCCAATATCTGTAGAAATACCTGTATAAGTTAGGATGCTGCCCTGGTATTATGCATCACAGTGTTTTATTTCTCCAGCTTATATGGAGAAAGGGAAGTAAAGACATTCTGCACTGATAAAAAGCATCAAGAAAACTGGTTACAACTGAGTGTTCTTTTGCTCGGAGCTGAATAACACTTCAGCTCCATCCAACAGGAATCATATTTAGTTAAAAATCACATGCTCTGGGATGCAGTATGGTGGTGCAGAATTTATAAAATTAGTGGTTTCAGTTGTGTAAATGTGAGCCCGTGGCAGAGGCAGTTGCCTCCCTCCCTGGAGGGTGGCCACACGATGCTGTGTGCCCAAATGTGATGGTTGTCAAATGGCTCTTACTTTACAGATGTCCTTTGCTGGTTTTGGCAGGTTCTTAACCTTGGTAGCCACCTAATTGTTTCCTCAGCTTCAGTATTATCTTTTCTGTTCTACTCTACATGTGGAGTATTTGATGAGTGAGTCATGAACCCAGTGCAAGGGGAAGGGCAGTCTCCAACCACCACCCTGGCTTTGGGTGAAAGAAATGCTTTAAAAGGCAAAAGAAAGCGCAAGAAAGCTGATTAGGTGTCAAAACCCGTGGGTGGGGAATAATATACATCATTTAACAGAAAGGAAGAGTGAGCTCTGCTTGATGTTGGGTAAGAAAGAGTGAGCATGGAGAGAACTAGGAACAGTCAGGTAAAACAGTGTGTGAAATGAAGAAAAGGAAAGAACTAAACCAACAGGAAGGACCAGGTCTGGGAGGAAAAGAGAGAAAACCCAAACCTGTGGAAGAAGAAAAGCCATACAGATAATGAAGAGTGGGAAAAGATAAAATATCCAGGCAGAAAGAAAAAAAATGAATTGAAGACTTTGAAATAGAAAAGTATTAATAAAATGGAGGAAGAAGCGATCAGGCAAAAAGTGATGCAAGGAAAAGAAAAATAGAAACAGGAGTGAAAGAAAAAGTAAACATGTGAAGGGATTTTTAGAAAATTAAAAACTGAATTAAAACCCATACCTTTTAAGCTAATGAGCATCTTTTTGTGCTTCTACATTTTATTGAAGCTCCCTGGCAGGTATCCCAGGTCTCCATGTTCAAACACATCAGTATCTCAGCCACAAAGCCTCCCTGTGCACTGTCTCATCAGAATAATTTGCAGTAAAATTTGGGTACAGTATGTTTCCCTACTTCCGTGGATTAATCTCAGCCCCATTTCAAAATGCATCAGCACGTTTCCTTAGAAAGGCTTTCCTTTTTCACCCCAAATTTTGTAGTGGGTGAAGTCTGAATGTCTTGTATATTCCTCTGGATCTTTTATACCACCAGTGGCCCAGCTGGAATCAATCTCAGCTGCTCCAGTGAGCCCAGCAGCTGCCCTGGGACCAGAAATCCCTGACATCTCTGTCGTGCCCCACCAGCCTTGCAGGTGTGCAGGCAGTCTGAGGCTCTCGAGGAATCGCTGGATCAGCCTCGAGGGTTTTGGAAATAAACTAGAAAAGGGCAAAAAGATCTTAACTCTTCATTAATCACTCCTCTGCTTTCTCGCTACTGTGATTACCTGTCTGCCAGGATTCCTTTGCATTTTGCACAGCATACACATCATGCAGAGATTTGACCATTTTGTCTTTCGTGTCCATAGGTCTGGGAGGAAGAAGGAGCCTCTTTTCTAAGCCTTTCTGGAAAAGTAAATACTAAAACTACTGTATGTCAGAGCAGCATGTTTAGGTGACTTAGGTGGGAAGAAATACTTGGAATAATTACTCTGGACATGGAGGACCAGGTCATCCCAGTCCTTTATACATATCAGTGGGTTGGCACAGTCAGCTGGTGGACTTGCTCCTGGATGCTGCTTACCTGACAGAATTTCTATCTGCCCAAATGTGCAGGAAAAGGAAGGAAAAGAGAAGCTGAGGAAGTAACTGAGCCTCCTGTAGCCCAATCTGAGCCACAGCAGTGTCCCCACAGTTCAGCACTGAGGCTTTCTCACAGACCATGGAAGGGCACCCCACTGGCCAAGAGCCAGAGCAGCTGGATTTGTTATTCCAGGCATTAAATCAAAACCACTCAGGAGTGCTGCCAACACGTTACAAGGCAGTGGCATTATTTAAAAAGAGGAGCTGCATCCTGGTGCTTTAGAGTGCTGCCCCATCAAATAGGGCCTTGAAGAATAACTCTTCCAGCTAATAAAGAAAAAGAAAATTTGCAACAGAATGCTCAGGGATGAGGTTGATTTAGCGACAGTTTCCACAAATGAGGAGTTAGCTAGCAGAACACTGCCTTCTCCATCATGTGCAAGCACAGGGAATCCTCTTTGATGGCTTCTAGATTTCACTAAGCTCCTCACCAGTTCCTGAGCGTGTGTGGGAGAGGAAATCTGGCCCTTCCAAACACTTGAAAGGAGAAGAAAGGAGTGCCAGACTAAAGTTGTTCTATTGTGCATATGCTCATATTCTGAGATGGCATAGGCGTGACGGAACCTAAACAAGTCATGCAGTGTGAAAAACACTTGGTAGGTGAATGTAACAGAAGAAACGAGATGGATGATGAGAAATGAAACTTTCACCCGAAATCCTAGCTCAAAACTCTACTTGAATGTGGGTCAGGGAGCATCAAAGCCTTCCTTGTCAGCACTGGTTGACATCCTGTATGAAGTAGGCTCTTTCCCATTTTGTTGCAGAAAATAAATATATCTGGCACAAAAGCATGAGCAGAGTGCACCTCATTTGGTTTCTTTGTTGGTGCCCCTAAGAAAGAGGCCAACAACGAAATGAGTATCCAGAACAAACTTCCTTCTTCATGAAAAGGACTTGCTATTTCATGTTGTGGTGGAAACAGTTGGTGAGGGACAAAAAGGCAGATTGATCTGCTGCTCCCCGTGTTACATCTGTTGTTTAAATGCAGGATGTTCTCTTTCCTGGAGGACAAGGCCAGCAATTTTCTGTAAATAGATCCTCTAATTACTGTAGAGAATGTGTGAAATCTCTAACAATGATCAGCCAGAGCTGTGCAATCCTCCAACTTTCTGAAGGATCAATGGAGAATTCAGTAGGCAGAAAAGACTGCTAAAGGAGCAGTGTAAGAGCTTCAACGACAGAGGACCTTTTCCCTCACAGCAAACACACCCAGAGAATTTGCCTATTGCTGCAACATTATGACAGACGTATTTTCAGTCTGGCACTTGGGGGTTTTAATACCATTATAAATGATCAAAAATAATGATATGACTGCACAATGCAACAGTGTGGGAAGCACTGTATTAGCTATTGCACTTAATTATTGAATACAGAAAATTATTTGCACGGTGTTAAGAGCCCAGTGGGATGGTGAACCAGGGCCTCGCTCACAGCAGCATCGACGGCAGCCTGGAAAGGGAACAGTGCCAGGGAAAAGCCACTTGCTCTCGGTCTCAGATGAAAAATCCCAACCTCTATCACTTCATATGAGGTTGTTTTCAAGGGTCAAAAGCTCTCACAGATGTGAATCTTCACGTAAGGATGGTACCAGATAACAGACTGTGATACAGCACCTGTTAAGGACCATTCATCATGTTAGAAAGTGACATTTCCACTGGCAAATGGTCACCTGGCTCACATCTAAGAGAGAGAATTTCCCTTCTCTCATGCACCTGGCTTTTGGAGACCTTGGAAACTTTAGTTTTCTTTCTTTCTGCTTCCCTAAGAGTAAAATGAAAGTAATCATCCTCTTTTGTCAAGTTATGATTGATGGATTACATAAAAATAAGTACTATTTTATTAACCACCTTAATCCATATAAAATTAAGCCTTTTATGAAAATGGAGATAACTTACCAAAAAAAAAGTAACTATGTAAAAACCTATTGCTCATACCCCCTGCCCTGTTTCTTGAACATTCTGCCCTTCTGCCAGTCAGTACCCACTGCCCACTCAGCAACCATGCCAGAGCATCCATGGCTGGAAAATGGAATGCATTTCATTCCCATGCTTCACATGGAGAGAGGAAAGCTATTCCGAGTCCAGCCCCATGTTCAGAACGCTTCTTCACCCACTGCTTGCCACTGTCTCATCTTCCCACAGCATGAAGTGACTCTTCACCCTGACAGATTTGTCACTTCTGCTCATATAGGCTGAGTTTTACTTCTTTGGAGTAATTCTTCCCTGGACTGGGATGTCAGTCCAACTTTAGAAGACAGACTCTTAAACAGCAAAGCCCATCCTTTAGCTCTTTTCATAGGACTGTTTGATATTGCTGGGTTGGTTTACTGCCTTCAGGAGTTATTTATTGACTCTCATCAAGACATGCTGCTTCTAGACCTTCCAAAGTCTTCGAGCATTCACAGCTTCTTCCAAATGGAATTTGACAGCAAAGTTCTCATGGAATGCATTGTGTGATAAATGATCTGTTCAGCTATCACATTCACTTTTCAGTCTTTCTGGTAAAACTGGTACTGATTTTGTTTCTCTTCACTGAGAATGAGTCTGGCTTCTGGCTGCAGGGCAGTAATTGCTAAATGACTGCAGTGTGCTTACTGTTCATGAAAAAAAGAGCCTAACTCCTCGTGGGGTATTGCTGTGCCACAATACACCTGTACGAAGGTCAAGAATGTTTATCTTATTTTCTAGGTGGACAGCAAAATTTATAAGAGAGCTTTCAGCTGTTCTGCCACCATTTTAATGCATTTATATCAAGGAGGCCTTAGTCATTATTGTTTAGAGGCATTACTCACCCTTCCTTCAAAGGCAGTTAAGAGCAGTCCAGGCCAAAAATTACATCAGGATCGGCTAGTTTAATCATCTGGTTTCAGCATGTTTTACTTTATAATTTCCTCAGGCCTTCTCAGCATGTTGCCTCAAAATACAATCTTTGCTATGTCTAAGAGATGCTTTCATAATAAATGCTTCCATCTTGCCTTTGCCATGCTTCTTTCCCAGTCTTTGGAGGACCTGGGGCCATAATGTTGCACTTTAAGCCTCCCCCGTGCTGAGAGCTTGTGTACTTCTAACGACTTTGCAGTAAATGAAATAGAGAGGTGTGTCAGATGACTGTGCCACCAAGTACCACCACCTTCAGTACCTAAAGGGGGCCTGCAAGAAGGCTGGAGAGGGTTTTTTACAAGGATGTGTGGTTATAGGACAAGGGGAATGGCCTTCAAATTAAAGAGGGCAGGGTTAGATTAGGTATTGGGAAAAAATTCAGTACTGTGAGGGTGGTGAGGCCCTGGCACAGGCTGCCCGGAGAAGTTGTGGATGCCCCATCCCTGAGAGTGTTCAAGGCCAGGCAGGAGTGGGCTTTGAGCAACATGGCCTGGTAGAAAGTGTCCCTGACCATGGCAGGGATTGGAAGTAGATGGCCTTTAAGGTCCCTTCCAGCCCAAACCATCCTTGAGTCCATGTAGATGGGCATGGAGGCACCCATGGGGCTGTTTAGAAAATACAGTTCTGGTGAAATGAACTGGATTGCAAAATCTGGAGATGGAAATTCTCAGGTCACAGGTCAGATATGATACACTCTTTTCTAGTCGTGTGCTCTGGACATTATCAATTAGCAGTAGGTGTGTAGAACATAAAAAAGGATCTGTTGAGATATAAGAGATTCTGTATTTCCAGCCTCCATAAATGTTAAAGTTTATCAAATAGTGGCTTGGGGACCTTGGTTCAGGCAGTGGGTCTTTTTGGTTTTTTTCCTGTGATGAAGATATTTGTTCATAAGAAACATTAGTGAGCCCTTTAATTTGCTATAGGACCTACAGGATCTCAAACAATAATCAGAAGGTGTCCACTTCAGGGTGGCCATAACGAGGTACCTCGGTTTTCTACCGTTGACCTAGAAATAAACATCTGAGGTCTTTTTCCAGATCACAGAGCCACTCAGGTACTCCAACTCTTTTGTTTCTGTCAAACAGAGTGTTCAGGATGTCCAAGCAGGCCCTCAGACCTCAAGGGACACTTGTCTGCTTTCACAGGTGCCCTCATTGTGAGAGAGAGAATGAAACAAGTGAGGGAGGATAAAGGAAAACATCTATGTTTTTGAGTGTCTATCTTGGTCTACAAGGTGGTCTTGTTCTCTTATGGAATAAGCAGAGAGCCACGAGGCTCCTTCAGAACTCACCAGAACAGTCTGGAGAGACGAAATGCTCCTCTTCTCTTTGCCTGGCTGTGGAAAGGTTTGATGGAGTAGAAGGGAGCCTTGTTTAATTCCCTGCAGCAGTGACTCATTCCAGTGACGGGTAGGTGAACTGCAGGGACTCTGTGTCTCAGAATTAATCCGTCAGTGGATGAGAGTTGATGGATAGTATGCAAATAGATGCTGTTTTCCTGCAGCCTGTCAGGAGCTCCAAGCAGCTGCATCCTCCACTTGATTCCTTCTCTATTAGGTTCTGCTAATTTCCCTGATTGCTGTTATGGCTAAATGGTATCTTAGCACAACAGGATTTGCATCCGACACACATCTCCGTTCCGTGTCAGGAGCTTTTGTAGCTTTGTAAGATTGTTCAGGGCACACGTGAATCCCCCAAATCTGCTGTGAGAGCATGTGCCAAGAGCCATGGAACTGTGTAAATGTCCTTTGATTCGATACTGTCCCTTTTGCAAAAGCACTTTCAAGGAAAGCTTCTTTTAACGAAGTCTGAGAACCGACTCTCACAGCTCTAAACAGCCTGCAGCATTTTCAGAAATGAATTCTTGCATTAACTAAACATCAGCCAGACTAGCAGTTCATCTCATTTTGCAAATCCCTAGCAAAGTCTGCTTCGCCCTTCACAATCAGCAGGAAATTTTTGCTAAGAAATCCCACTGAGTATCAGGGTATCAGTCCCTTTCTCTCCTTCCTATAGACTCTCTTCAGCTGATTTGGACTTGATGCTTCTTTTTGTTGTTTTAGCATGCAGGATTATTTCAGAGAAGTGGTAGCAAGTTTCTCCTGTAGTTTGCCCTCCTTTTAAGCTGTGTCTTAGTTTCTCCTCCTTGATGCTTCATTTCTATATTCATAAATACAAACATGCATGCAGGTATGCATGTCCTTCCCTTTTTTCCTACAACATTGTACTGTCACCTTCCACTGGGGACCATCCCACTGATGCTCAGATCTCACCCAGTGAACAGCTTTGACCTTGCTGTGCTCTTCATCTTCAGAGACATTTTTCTCAGAGGGGTTTGTTAAACTTTGCCAGCCGCCTCAGATGAGGCAGAAATGAAAAGCTGTGACTAAGCAGAGAAACAACTGCACGTAAACTAACACAGAAGTGACCCTGCAGGTCCCACAGGGCTCGATGCTCAGGAGCCAGCCAGTACCATGACTCAACAGCACCCTTCCCCTGAGGGCTTCTGTGCTGCAGTGTGGGTGCACAGCACTCCAGCTACCACATATCATTATTATGGGCTCCAGGTGACTCTGAGATTCAGACAGACTCCAGTGGGCAATTTTCCCTGTTGTTAATATTGAGGCTTCTTAGCTACCCTGTTTAGGATCTCACATTCACTAAAAGTAGAAGAAATGGTGTCCAGAGATGTCAATGCCTCCATTAGCACTTAAATAAACCATAATTTCTTTAACAGCTAATCTCAGCAACTAGGAAACCTAGAAATGATTGGCATACTCATGCTGAAATGTCTGCTCCTCTCGCACAAATGAGATTCCATTCCAGTCAGCTACTGCATATTTATGCTCAGCCTTTCATTAACTTATTGATCATGTGGTAATACACTATCATTTGCTACCTTTGGGGGGAAAAAAAATGGGGAAAAAATGTGCTCTACTGGTGGGGCTATTTCATGCTTCCTGAATATTCAATCCAATCCTCCTGGTCTCTCTCTGTCCTCTTTTCTCCCCAAAAGCTTCATGGATCTCCAAAGACATCCCACAAGAGAGGGTGACTACCATTCCCCAGTAAACCCCTGAGGATGCCATTATGTGGCATGCAATTATAGCTAAATCAGGGTCAAGCATCTCCCTTTACGGGTAAAATATGGTATTACACTCTGAATTCCTGCACTGCAAAAACAAACAGTGCCATCAATTCATTTCCAGTCAGACCTCCACCCTTCTGGGAAAAGTATGCAGAACTTTCTGGTGGGAAAAATATTTTGGAAATACAACCTCTTTATTAGAGTGAAAGCTCTTACTTCATTCAGGTTGTCTTTCATGAGCCACCCTGGTACACTCCAGTGAGGAATGTACTTTGAATGAAGAGGCACTTTGAGGTCACAAGAGGCAAGTCCTGAAGGGGTGTAGGTCACTCTCATTGCACACTCATAACTCACGACCAGGTTTTGAGGTCTGATCCAAAGCTAAGTCCCATATGGCCATTTGTAGGTAAATGTCTCTGAGGAGGGTGGGTGGCTTTTCAGGGAAGGATTCCATCACCTTGCACTCCAATGAAGCCTCTGTGTTCTCTGTTTCTTTGAGCTCTCTTACTGTGAATAATATCTTCCTGTTTTTCACCCTTCTGTTTGAAACACAGAGGGAGCAGGTGAGGAGGAAAGGATGGTCTTAAAATTCATGTGTTTCCTTAATTCAACAACAGCATTTTGGATGTGGGGTTGAGTAAAACTGCATTCATATCCATGGTTCCTCTCTATCACTCACCTAAGAGACACGGGAGGAAGAGAAGAGCCCTCTGAGTTCAGCCTACAGCCATGCAATAACAGACTGGGATAATGCTCTTTCTGGGGTCCCAGAGCAGACCAGCCCATGACTTTCATGCAAGGATCTGGCTGCTGAGACTCAGTGGAGCATCCCAGGAGAAAGAACTCACAGTGTAAATTTGGAGCAACACTGTTGAAGTCAGCGGAGTGACTCCAAATACACTGTGGTGTCTCAAAGGTCCAAAGCAGCTATTTTTGATGGCAAGAAAAAAGGGACCTTTTCTTTCCAGGCCTGAATCTCTCCTGAGATGTGCCAGCTCTGTCAGTGCAGTGTCATTGCTTCCAATGAGGTTGTATTACTACTACTGGGAGCAATATTGAACTCACTGGCTTTGGTGGTCATCTGAGGACAGGATTTGATGCCACTTGTCACTTGGGTTCTGTATCAACAGCAAATGCTGTTTTACCAGCAGCAATGATTATTGGGCTCTATGTAAGAAGCTGCTGAGTAAAAAGAAACTGTAAATTTGGTTACACCAAAAACATTCTTTGCATTATGATGCCAATCATAGTAGAAATACCAACTATATACCAACTACAGATTCGAAAGTCATTAAAAGTCATCATTTTCATGGGCAAAACCTGTGAAAACATGTTTTGATTCTTTACCCTTGCAGCTGCCCAAAACCAAACCCTTGGTTTTTTTGAAGTTGTTTGGATTCCTGCTGAAATCCTTAATAATTCCTAAACGATGCAATTTGAGAGGAAATAGAAGAGAACCATGCTATTGAACACATGTATTCATTTGGCATGTGGGCAGTGCTGTTGCCTTCTGCAGGACTGTGCACATGGGCAGGGGCAGGAGGATTGGGCCTGTTGTCTTCTGCTCTGTTCTTTGATCCTGCAAGCTCACTGTCTGCCAAGGTCGCAGCAGGCTGCAAAGGCACTTTGTGTAACTCTGTATGATCTGTGTCTGTCCTTTATTTTTTCAAAATGCGTTTGCCTCTACAATTTAATCTGCTGTTCTCTCCCTCCCCTTCCTCTTGGTGAAGTCTAATTACAGTTTTATTCCAGGTCCATCTGGTTCCTAATGATGCTGGACATCACCGCTGAATTCATTCTAATATTTGTTGTGTATTTCTAGGCTGGACGCTGAATAATAATATTCTCTGAATTTGCTTTTGCTCCTATTTCCTTCCTCCCTGATGTAGTTAATTGTGTAGTAACATGTAGCCATGGGATGGTTGCTCCTCCTAGTGTAGATCTCCTAAGAGTGTTGCCTATTTCAGGCCACAGAATAAAGGTGTTTTATTCTGGTTTTGAGGAGAAGATTTCAAAGCCCCCTCTACCAGCTCCCTTCACTGGCATGGAACCAGCTGGGCAGTGGCTTTTTCTACTGCATGTTTGCTTTTTTTTTTTTTCCCTGCCCAAAGTGTAATGCTGTTCATAAATGTGAGTCTCAAAGTCTCATGGAAGCAGTGTTTCAGCAGATAGAAAGACACTTTTTACCAGTGCCTGCTCCATGTGATGGTTGAACCCACAACAATTTGAGGTTCCCAAGCCTGACTTTGTACAGTGCCAGCACTGGGATCATTTTTCTTTCTTTCTTTTTTAAATTTTTTTTTTTACTTTTCTCCTTTTTGCTTTCTGCAATGCTGCCTGGGAACACAGGCTCACACTTTACCCATGACCTGACTCTTTGACTAAGAATAGCAGAGTGCAGCTCGGGTTCAGTCTCACAGGAGACATGCTGCAGCTGGGAAACAGGGAGGTCAGATTACCCATGCTCACAAAACCAAACACATTACAGGACAGAGGATTTTGTATGTTTGCCTCCCTTTAAGACTGCAGAACAATGGGAAGAGATTGGCACAGGTGCTCAGTGAGCCAAGATGAATTTTCTTTGCTCATGACATTGACTCGTAGAGGAAGTTTACATACAGAGGTTCATCTTCTAGGCTGAACAGGACCTTTTCCAGAAGGGTCCTGTATCCTTGCAGCCTATCCACCCAAAAATCATGCAGGATGAAGACAGTAAGCAGTGCTGATTAGCATCTCCTGAGCTCTGCTTAGGACAATGAGATGTTTGAGACAGCCCCTGAAGTGAGCAGCCATTGCTTGTCCTGGACAGCCGAGGTGACAGTGCTGCTGTGGCCCTGCCTTTAGCAGCAGTGAGCAACAGCTCTCCCTCTGAGCAGTGCTAAAGCCAACTTTGCTCCTGTTCTTCCCCCTTCCTGGTGGGATGAGCCAGCTTACATCCACAGCTCCATTTGGTGGTGCAGATGTGCTTTCAGAGTAACAGACAGCAGTCCTGCTCTGTATTATTGAGACAGGACCTAAAGCATTACTGAAAGGGGCTGTTAGGCTAATGACTGTCATAACACCGACTGTGGCTGGGTAAAGATAAAGGTGAGGTTTAGATAGCACGTCCCCAGCTTGACTGTGCCCTCTCCTCCTCCATGGCTCTGCCAGCACAGAGCATCACAGCTTGAACATGGGCTGGGACATTGATATTGACAGTGGGGAGGCATTTTCTGAGTGAACCATGTTACACTATTCCTGTATTCTCCCCCCTAAGTCAAATTGGGAAGGGTGCTGTATCTCCAGGAATGGAGATGTCTGGAGGAGCTGGTCCTGCAAGCCCCATCCCTGCCAGCAGCCATGCTCAAAGTGGTCTGTGTGACTTCCCTTCAGCCCCTGTCTCAGAGTTGGAGGGGAGGGGTGGCTTCCCTGGAATCCCACGAGCTGGAGTGGGGCTCCTCACACAAGTCAGGGAACCCAGGCCTGGGCTACAGCTTGAGACACAACAAGTAGACTTAAGAGGAAAACCCCTTGAGGTATCAGGGCAGAAATTCTAATGGTAATTTTGAACTGCTTTTGTCTGTCTAACATTCCTTTTTAATCCCCATCCTGCCTGCCCCTTCCTTATGTAGGGTTACTTTAGTGATCCTTGGAATGTTTTTGACTTCCTCATCGTAATTGGCAGCATTATAGACGTCATTCTCAGTGAAACTAATGTGAGTATTACTCTACCCTCCCCAGGATACCACCACCTCCTCCTCCTCTGCTGTTCCTTCTCTCTTTCTCTCTTTTTTTCTCTCTCTTTTTGTTTTCTGGTTTTTTTCCCCTCTAGTCATGCTTTTATTGAACTTGCCGTCGTCCTTCTCCTTCTCCCAGGGAAAAAAAAAGGAGGGGGGGAAATGCCTCCTTCTTTTTCACTTGTCATAGCTGGCCCCAAGGCTGTGACTGGTGAAAGCGCACAGAGTTTGGGGTGTGTGTGCTTTTTTTCCCTCCAAAAGGTAGACATGCTTGAGTGTAACTTTCTGACTAACCAGGCTTTTGTTGATACCCTCCATCATGTGAAACGTTACAGAGGTTTGAGCAACCAATACTGTAGAGTGGTAAGAGACTATTTAATATGCCCACGTAACCTCTTTCTTTTCTTATTTTTTTCCTCTTCTCCCCCTCTTTCATGCTTTTGTTTTGTTTTGTTTTTTTCATTTTATTTTATTTTACTTTTTTTTACTTTTTTTCCCCTCTTTTCTCCCTTTCCCTCTTTCTCTCCCTTCTCTCTCTCTTTCTCATTCTTTCTTCCTCTTCCTTCTTTCCTCTCTCTCTCTCTCCTTGGCTTCTCTGCCACATGCAGCACTATTTCTGTGATGCATGGAATACATTTGACGCCTTGATTGTTGTGGGTAGCATTGTTGATATAGCAATCACCGAGGTGAACGTAAGTAGCTGGCGTCTGTCCATGATCGTGCCTGCTCTAACATTCATTTGTCTTTCCCGGGTTCTTTTATTTTTTTTTTCCTCCCTTTCCTCTTTTCTTTTGAGTTTATTTTCAGAACTTTTTGTTTAGTTTCAAAGCTCTTTCTTTTCTTTTTCTTTTTTTTTTTCTGTTTTATTTGGTTTGGTTTTATTCTGTTTTAATTTTCGGAACGACTTAAAGGACTTTTTGACTGTTGCATCATTTTCTTCCCTTCATAATCCGCCTGGCATGAATTAAACTGTATAGCAGGAAAAGTGATGGGAAACGTGGAGTGTAAGTGAAAAAGCTCTTTGTGCCATGGGAAGCTGCTCGAGTAGTCCCAGGCCAGCACTTTGGTCTGCCCAGTGTTATGCTTTGCTCCCCATGGCAGTTCAATACTCTCCACCCCACAGAGAGGTAAAGGTCAGTTCTTTCGAGGTGGAACTGAGGGAACCAAAACAGGAATCCTCCCTGCCCCTCCTCACTCAGGCTCCCTCCAAAAGAAATAAAGACCAAATCATCTCTGTTTAGAGGAATCTGCTCCTAAGGTTCTGTTTAAATGTGAAAATAATAATAAAAAAAAAGGTAGATAAAATAAAAACAAAGCAGAAATCCCAAAGGAAAACAAAGCACCAGACTTCAATCCCTTTTTTTTTTTTTTTTTGGTTTGTAACCTGATCTGCTCCATCTCTCAAATTGCACCGGCCCAATTGACACTGATTGGCCCCACTTGTGCCCATCTCAGCAGACAGGTGAAGGACTGAGTGAGCCTTGGAGACTGAAATGAGCATCTGGTGTTCAGGAAATAAATCACACCAGGCAAATTTTTTTCCTATATCTCTTTTTTTGGAGGTGGATGGATAGAGATTTACAGGATAAATAGACAAAGGACAGGCAGGAGACACAGATGTCCAAAAGAAAGACTATGATGGGTTTATGAGCATGGACAAAAATTATACTGAAAAATCCAGCTTATAAAGGCCAGGAAAAAAGAAAGATTGAAAGAAAATTGTTGTAAATATGTTAAAGAACAAATTCGTAGTGAATTTTCAAAATTATGTGGCTGTTGAATAAACATTCCATCTTGGAATTGTTGTGTACTGCAGAGGCCATCCATTGCAAGCAGAAAAGTGACAGCATAGTTTTCACTCAGTGCTGTGTTTAGGGGGAAAAAAATTAGGCAGCATTTTAAAAAATAAAAATGCCTCACTTGGAACTTTCCAAACAAAATATTTTTGTATCTTGGTTCTAGTTTAATTTCTGTTCAGCTTCTTTTTTGTTTTTTTTCCTTTTTTTTTTTTTAATTCTGGAACAGGAATATTTATTCAAGCTGTAACATTTCGATTTTGAATAAATGATTTTTTTTTTTAAACTAGTTTATTTTCCTTGTCTTTTGAAAGAATGGAATATAGCTTTTAACTGAAAAGGAACTTTCATTTTGCATCTCTTAAATGTTCTACTTTCTGGACACAGAAAGTTGCTTACAACATTTCCCACAGAATGTTGTAAACAATTTTGGTTCCCCTTTTACTAGGTAGATATTAGGATTAGGCTGACTTTGTAGAGGGATTTTACAGTGAAGCTGAAGTTGTTAATTTTTAAGAGTGAAATTATAACCTTTTCTCTGCCACACTTGTCACAGGAAAACTAAATAGGCAACCTGGCAATAGCTTTCAGATTGTGGAAAAGTTCAATTCTCATCCACAGAGGGAGAACTGTACATGGCAATGGAGGGAATAAGCACAGTTAACTGGAGATGAATCATATTAAACATCAGCAAGACTTCCCTGACTGATGTATTAGAATCCACACAAAAGTCTTCTAAGCAGAAAGGAAGGAAATCCATGTGTTTTGCTACATAAATGGAAGTCTATCATAGTCAGAAATCCTAGACTTCCGGAAAGTCCAACGGGTCTTTTCGAAGAAATTCAGATTAATGTCCTCATTAACTCCCGTTGTCTGACAGGAAGACTCAACCAGGTCTCCTCTCTCTGTTAGTGGGGAAGAATGCTCCCCTCCCCAGGCACCCTGGACATGTCTGTGACAGGGAAATTAATTGCTCTTTGGAGGTGCCCACCAGTGACTAGTGAGTGTCTAGGTTTGTTAGGTTTGTCTAGACACCCAGCTCCCAGACATTAAATTTAAGCAGTATAAATCACATTCATTCTCAGCATCTTGTCGAGACAGCCATGCTGCTGCTGATTGTTGTGATCTTCAGTCTCCAGGGCTGTCCATACTGCTGTGCTTAATTGCCAGCGACAAGGCTCTCTCTAAATTCAAGTTCATGTCAGGCAAGGCCCAGAATCCAGTTTTTAGGTATAGAAGCCAATGAAAAATGAGGGTATGCCTCTGTCCAAACAACCAGCACCTGTCTTAGTTGAGGAGGCAGCAGGGTTGGCCCTGACTCTTTTAGTAAGGGCTGTGAACAGCATTTTGTGATGGTCCCTCTGTTTCCTCTAAAGAATCCTTTCCTTCTATACAGTTTTACAGATCTCTGCACACGTCTTTTTGTTACCTGGCATGTTTAAATCTTCTCTTTTTATCTAGGCAAGTCCTTTGCTACTAGTTTCTAATGTTTGTTACTAAAAACTTGCACAACCTTTTGATGCACTGATAAATAAGCGGCAGCTATGGATTGAGTTTGTTCTGAAATGTTCTGAAATCCCTTTGCACTTATAACCCTTATTGAATAAGAGAATGTTTTATATGTCGGTTTGTCCTGTCAGATTCCCTCCCTGCTAGCAGCACTTGATATGTTATGTCTGTAGAAAATGGGCTTTGGAAGTAGCAGCCCATCTCGGACGGACGGTTGTCATCTTCCCGAGCAGTGAGAGGCAGTTTATCAGACACTTCTCCCGTCTCCTCAGGGCCTCGTTGCTTTCTTGCTGTCTGTGGGTTTGAGCAAACCCTGCCCTGTGTTTCTGTACACTGTCTTGTCTTGTTCCGAGAGACCCGAGGTCCAAAAAGGAAAGAAACAATAAACCCTAAAATGCCAATCAGCTCCATTAATAGGAGATGTTTAGAGTGGTCAGGTGCAGGTAAAACATTTCTGCTGAACTCCTCAGAAGCTGAAGAGTGCTTGTGGTAGGATCTTGGAAGGTGCTGCTCTTGGAGTGAAGGGTCAGTTCTTGCAGTGGTCAGTTAGAAGGGAAGATGGAGACTCCTGGCACAGGTCAGTTTGACCTGCAGCCATAGACACATCAGCCTGAAATCTGTGAGGTTCACCAGCCGTCTGCACTTGGGGGAAGCAAACCCAGCAGGCACTGAGCTGTAGTTGTGAGGAGAGCCCTGACTGACTGACAGCCTCCACGGTGTGTGTGTAGGTATGTGCTTGCTTTTGTTTGTGCAGTTCCCCATGCTCTGGTTTGTTGGTTTTTTTTTCCTTTTGACATTTGTTTTTGTTTCTTGAAAAGGAATTTCCCAGCCCAATACCTTCGTTAAGATATATGTGAGTGTGCATGGGTGGGTCTTTGTGTGCACACTCCATTAATGGTACTGAACGTCCCTGAGTGTGTTTGGATGTCTGTATGGGCCACAAATCCACGGGAGAGTGTCCAGACATAAATCCGTGTGGAGGAAGAGTGTGAATGCAAGCACAAGCATTCCATGTGTATTTGTTTAGCGAGTGGTTGCTGATGGATTCACAGGGGTTGCTGTGCGTGTAACCAAGCCTGTGTGACTGCCTGACTGTGCTGGACCTGCTTATGGATGAGGCTTTGTGCCTGGGAGTTTCCTGAGTGCAGGAATGTTCCCCTGCATGCCCGTGGGTGAGTGTGCACGTGCACGTCCAGCTCAGCAGACCTTCATCAGCATGGCTGTGCATTCCAAAATAGTGGGAAGCTGTGTGCCCGCAAGGCAGGCCCCCCTCAGCATTTCTGAGCCCTCCAGGAAGCCAGCACCTCCATGGTAGGGAAATCTGTCAAGCAATAAGGCCAATCATGTTAGGCCCACTTGCTTCCTACAACGTGGGAACATCTCCTCAGTCCCCCCAGCGAGCTCCACAGGCACACAAAGGCATCTCACAAAACTGAGTAAGTGCAAAGGGCACAGAGATGGTCAAAATCTGGTGGGTTTAAAACCTTCAGTGGCACAGTTTCTGCCAAATTCACCTTTAAATTGCTTGACTCTGAAGCTGCATTTTCAGAGCTTTGCTCTCAGTGACTCTTGTACAACTAACTTTCTAGCCACAAAAGGAAGATTTTTTTTTTTCCAAAATTTTTGGGAAATATTCGGTGTTTCTGGTTTGGGTCCCTCTTATGCCACATCCTAAGTAACTAAAGAGGGAGGAGAGGACTTTTTAATCTTTTGCTAAAAGACCTTCCAAGGTCCAAGAGATAATATCTACCATGTGTCAACTCTCTTTAAGACCAAGAATTACTTTTGGAGAGTAAGACGAAAGATGGTATAATATATGAGGCCTGGAATGTAGGGCCTGTGGATTATATTCCTTGGACTTTGATTAGACCCCTGTACCTCAGTCTTCTGATCAGTGGAGACTGTTATTATTCCTTATGTTAAAAAAGTATTACTACTAGAGTTTGCAAAACCCTTCAAGCTCCTTAGAAGAAAATGTTAGGGTGGTAAAAATTATTACTCTATTATAATTGGAAATAAATTTTAGAGGAGTTGAATAAAAAACAACAGATTTGGACTATATCATCCCAGAAGTAGCCCCAAGCACAGACTAGCACTCCCTTCCTTTCCACATCAGCAGACACAGCCTGGAGTTGAGTACTGTAAAGGTGACTAACAGCCTGCTGTCCCCTCCTCCGGGCAAAGAAAGTTGCTCATTACTGTTTGTTGCTCTGTATCAAACGGGGAAATCAAGTTCGATTTGTGCTGGGCTACAGTGCCCGAGGTAATGAAAGAAAAACAGTCAGACCCTGAGTCACTGGGAAAGCTGTTAATGTGGCCTCCTTCCTCGTGGTCAGAGAGGAATGCTGATACTTCCTTGGTCCATAGGGTCCTTTTTCCTTCATCATTCCCCCTGCCAGTGTCAGACCAAAGCGGCTGCATGGCTCAGTCTTCCTTTGCCACCAAAGCAATGCTCCTGTCAGTGCCTGCTGAGCTGGATGAGCCTCTGGCCAGCTGAGGGGTTTCTTGTCCAGCTGCAGTGGGCAGCTCGTGGTCTGCAGACGTGTGAGAGTTCCAGAGGCATGTCCAGGTGGGAGCACGTGTGTCCCCAGAGCACCACAGTGACAGTGGGGGTGCTGTGTGTTTGATTCCATCTGTCTGTCTGGAAAGGATGTCAGGGAGGGAGGGTTTGTGCCTATCTTGGGGCCTGTCTCTGAGGGTTTCTGGGGGTGCCTCTGAGCGTGTCTGCATGTGCAGGTGCCTCTGTGTTCGTCAGCTGTGCTTGGGGGTGCGTGAGGATGCCTGAGCAAACCATCTGGAGTGGTATCCATCTTGCCTGTTCATTCAGTGCCACAGCTGCATGTCTGAGTGTGTCTGTGAAGGCTGCAGGAGGCACAGAGGAGGAGGAGTTACCCGGCACAGGTACACAAGGCAGTGCAGCAGATGTGATGAGCCAGGGGCGTGAGCATGGTTATGAGATGAGAACTGTCAGGGATGGAGAACCGGTGACTCGCGGGCTTTTGTGAAATAATGGAATATTTCCATGCATTAAATGCCCTCCTGTTGTAGCAGCACACATTTTGCTAAGAGTGAACATTGCGACTGGTTTGAGGGCTGATGGAAATGGTGGGGTTTTAATGGGAGAGATGACAGGAGACTGCAGCGTTGTGTGTGGGCTGATCTGTGGTGGCATCTGGGAAACATAGGACTTGGGTGCTTCTAGAAATAGCTCTCCTGTGAAGAAGGTTAGGGAAGCCCAAACCCCACCTTGGTGTATTACTGCCCAAAAAATTGTCGGTCAGGTCTGTTTTGCCCAAGCCTGCTGGGTAATGGTTTGTTGTTTGTCCATTAGGTATTCAGGATAGCTGACCACTTTATACCTCACACTTCTGAAAAGGTTTCCAAATTCTGTTAGGAAGTCAGCAGAGGGTTGCAGCTTGATTGAATCCTGAGTACTGATGCAGTAAGGCCAGAGAAATACCAAAGCATTGAGCTCCCAAGACTTGGAGACCTGTGCAGTGATTTCTCATTTAGTCTATTTTATTTCTGATGTAAAGCAGCTCAGGCTTAAACCAGGCGCATGAGGCCTTTTTTTTACAATCATCTTGCTTTTGGTGTCAAGAGGCTTCATATTATTTGCCATGGGCTCCTGCTCCCATTCTTTGGAATATCTGAAAGCCTATACTTAAATCTCCCTCTCACCTTCTGCACTCCTCCCTTTTAACCCACACCCCGCCTTTCTTCCTTTTCTCCCTTGCTCTCCTCTGCCCCGTCTCCAGCCACACTAAACCTCCCAAGTCCATTTCCACTCTCAGCCAAGGTGTGTGAGGGCAGAGAAGCGGCGGCTCAGCCGCTGCAGCCCCTGTTCGGGCGCCACTGGCCCGGGCGTGGGGCTGGAGCGCTGGGCCCCGCCGCACAGTGCTGGGCCCACACCCCTCCATGGGAGCAAGGACCGCGGGAAGGACGACACGCATCCCGCCTGCACCTCACTTGGGACTGCCCTCATATCTCTCGCTGTGTCTGTCTGTCTGTCTTTCTCTGCCTGTCTGGTTCTCTCCGCTTCTGCGCCCTTTGCTGCTCAGATTTTGGCCATCAAGCTGCCACCGGACACAAATCTTTGCAATTCCTACGACTTGCAACCTCATTTACCCGAACCTTTGGGAAGAGGCAGAAAACATCTCCCTCCCTCTCCTTTCTCTCCATCTGGGTAGCAGAGGCCTCCAAACTATGTAGCAAAGGGCTGGAGAAGCACAGTGGCTTCTTTTGACATCTTGTGTTGTCACACCCTTACTGCTGCCATCCCAGAAGTTGTCCGTAGTCCTGAGCTCTCCCTGTGTGCGTGTATATGTATGTATATATGACTTGTTTTCTTTTTGGAAAAGCTACTGATAAAATTGCTGGGGGTGGGGAGGGTGGATTTAGTTTGGTTTTTGTTTTTTTTTTATTAATACCTGGTGGTGTTTTTATCATTGGAATAATTCAGGTAACACAGGACGGTGGCCCCAGCTGTAGGAAGCCACGTTGAAGCATGGTTGTGAGCTGTAGCAGTGGCAAGTGCTTTATTTTGCCTTTGAAGAACATCAGCAGAGCTGCCCTGAACTCTTCCACAGATTAGGCTTAGATCAATTTGAATTTGATCGCCTCCCATGCTTAATCAACAATTTTAGTACATGGTTTTCACCCTGTGTTGGTGAGAAAGAAGTATGGTATGACTATCCAACCACAACCATGTTTGAACAGGGTTATTTTTGGTTTTATTTATGTATATATTGGTCATGATGATGGGGCCTTTTTTTTTTTTAATCTCTTGTCTTTAAAATGTTGGTATTTTGAGTGCATTTCCAGAGTTCATAATGTGAGTTGCCCTTTAAAAGAGGTGATTTTGGTAACTGCACTACTTTTTTTGTATGGAAATCTATATGAAATATGGACAATCAGAAAAAAGTATGTATTTTCTTCAAAAAAAGGGGATAGTAAATGCAAATTACTCATTCCTCAGTATACCTGAGTATTTGAGCTGTTGCTAGCAGTGTTAGCACCACAAGAAGAAGGGATGTAGTTCCCACTTTGAAAGACTGTTCATACTACCCATTTTTAAGGAAGTACCTCAATATTGTGATTTCCAGAAAATTGTTATACTTGGCTTCTGACATTATGCCAGGCCCACGGAAAAATCAGAATGTATTTTAATGCAGGAAAGACCTTAGAGTAGCATAAAAATAAATTTGCCTTACTGGAAAAATTTAACCACACATATTCTTGTTCATTAAAATAGGCAAAACAGAAGATGGATAATCCAGGAGAACAAATTCTTATAAGCTAAACGTGAAAGCAGCAAAAAGAAAGTTAGACAGCCCTATGACTGTAAGACCTAATGCACAAGCCTGTCTGGAGTCCTTCTGAGTGAAAATGTTTAAAATGGTGGGCCACAGCATCTCACTGACTGCCCTGAGGAGTGAATTGTGCTTTTAATTAGTGCAGGCCTGCACATACCCTAAACCTTGGTGGGTTTTAAGGCCTTTAGAGAAGAAGTTTTGTTTTCTTATTTGACTGTAAATTATTGTTACAATAACAGTAAAAGGTTATAGTAGGAACACAAAGAACCACAGACCTTGTCCTGTGTTGGTTCAATAGTAAAAATAAGTGCATGACATCTACATTTCAGTACAAAGGGCTCTTTAAAAAGCCTACATCCAGATTTTCTGACCAGTATTTAATTTTACTTGTCATTTTTCTATCGCAGCACTTTGAAGAAAAAACCCACTACAATATTCTGGCATCAACATCCGTGATATATTACAGTTGTATTTCATTTTCCTTTTAATTCCAGTGTGTTTTTCCACAAAGCTAGTTAAAACACTCAAATTAAAAAGAGCTACCCCAAGCTGATTATATTTTTCCATTGGCTTGCTAGCCAGGATAAATCATTCCTTTGCCTAGCAAAAGTTTCTTTTAACTTTCCCTGAACTCTAATAGAGATTTTATCTTCATATGAATCCACAGAAGATCTCTGACTCTTGATTCCTTAGATCATCTCTGAATATATTAATGTTAATGAATGATCCCTAAGCACCCTAAGTTAGATGGTCAAAAAGGTGCTTGTGTGAGTTCAAATCCAGCTGGTTCTGTAATCTTAGGCAATTCCTTGAAGCAGTGAAAGATGTTTCTTGCGTTTAATTCTCTTTTTTCTCAGACCTGCCTTGCTGAGAATGCCCAAGGAATTTTCCAGCATCGCTGTTCTCCACACACAGACTGCAGTAACAGAGAGGGCGCAATCCCCTGCATTTCACTCACTCAGTTGTGCTGCAAAAGCTCCTGTTCTTCATGCAAATCACAAGGGCTTTCAGCACTGGTGCTACAAGACCTCGCTGCGTGCACCATCGTGTACTATTGTGCATATTTAGAGAAATTCTAACTGGTCCCAGGCTGCACTGCCAGCTGCAATGAAAGCAACAGAGGTGACGGAAGAAGGGAAGACACACACAGGCATTTTTCTTGTTTTCCTCTTTAACTTGCTCTTCTCCCCCATCTTCTTCTCCCCAGTGACTTTCTCCACATTTTGCTGAAATCTTGGGCAGCAGAGGTTTTCAGCAAGGCAGTAGGAAGTTCCCCTCTACCTTGTGTGGCAGTAGTTTTTCCCTCTCTGTCTTCAGCCAAGCCCCCATCAGTCCAGGGGAAGAGCTGCTCCCCTTTGTGAGGGTTTTTGTGCCAGGCACTGGGCAGCCTTTCAGCACGGTGATGGCACCAGTCTGCAAACCCAAATGCACAGACTTCCCATTAAGTACAGATCCAATTGTGGTGAGTTTGCTGTTCATCCAGATTTGTAATCAAAGATAAACACATATGAATTAATTTTACCCTTTCTAATATAGTCAATATAGCACCCTCATTTAGCTCTTGCCTTCCTTCCTCTACACTCTCATGCACCAGCCAGGCAAACACGAGAGGGGTGTTTATTTCATTATTTCTTAATAGACATCTGGTTTCAAAATGCCTGTGCTCTTAGCTTCGCTCCCTGATCCATTCTTTGTGGAGACTGTCTGGCACAACATGCCAACAAAATGACTTCTGCTTCATATATCTTCCTGGGCATCTGCTAAACGGGACCCATTCCCTGCTGCATCCAGATGACCAAGCTGTAGGGACTGGATTGCTGCTCGTGGTCAGCTGATTGATGGCTCTAATTGCTGCAGAGTAATGGGACATCCCAGCTGGTCACATCCCAGTTGTTCTCTCCAAGCCCACTTTGAGAGACACCAGTCCACAGTGCTGCCTGCTGAGCCTTGTCTGAGTGGCTGGGAGAAGATCTCCTTCATCCAAAGCCAGACATCTTTACACAAGATGAACAGACATGAAGGCAAAGATGCCTCAGCTGTAAAGAAACACTTGTTAATAGAAAAACATCAAAACAATTTGATGTTTAGAGACAGGGAATTTGAGACTCAACTGTTTCACCACACTTGAACATAGTAAATCACACACAGTGAGCATTACATATCATCTAAGCTATCCCTACCTCTGCTTCTTTTTATGAGAGAATTCATCAAATCAATAATAATTTATTCTTGGAAAGATGTGTAGAACAAGAAAGTGTTGCTCAGTAGCTTTGTAAGATCTATCCCCAGTCTCCATATGACCACTTCTAATGTTTTCTGATAATGCCTGTGATTGGCATTTCAAATCCCAGAATGACTCGTAGGCTTTATTGTATCCCATATTATCATACAGAAATCCAATATGAGTCTGTAGGCTGCTTTTTTTTTCTAGGAAATGTTCTGCATCAACATTAAATAACTTTCTAATTTAAAAGGCAATGAAAAGACACAGACTGGGAATTAAATACTAGCTGCTACAAATCTCAGATGAATATGGTCCATAACAAACTCTGATTGTGCTGTTGGTATCTCTGGATATCCTCCCTTGAGCAAAGATTAATTATAAAAAACTGACAGGAGCTGAGAGTTCACCTACAGTCATCTAGAGCCTCTTGCAATCCACAGTCCTGTTTCTTTGGAACGAAGGTGGATTGGGTTTTCTCCTGCTTCCACCAGCACGTGCAGTTTCTTTAAGCACCTTCACCAAAGCACAAGATGGCTCATTCATCTTCACACTGTGCCAGAGCCTTTGGGCTTCCCGAAGGATGGATCCTGGCAACACAGCGTGTGCAATCTTTCAGCTGGTAGCCTGCCTGCCTTCCTTCCCGAAAAAACTGCTCCTGGTCCAGGCTCCATCTGGCTCCAATAGTCCCCAAATAGTTCTACTGAGGGAAGGGGATTTTGCTGCAGACCACAGGCCTCCTTCCATCCTTAACACCTCCAGTGTAATTCCCCATTACTTATCCAGGACTTGTACAGTACCACAAAGATGCTACTGAAGTTTTCTTCTGGATTCATGTGCTCCTGGAACCCTACAAAAGCCAAAGGTTTCCCTTTTCCTTTCAGCCTGAGGCTGCCCAGAGAAACCACAAAAACACCAACACACTGAGAGCACCGAGTTTCACTCTGTTCAATTTTCCTTCTTCCTCATCCTCTTCCCACACCATGAAATCCTATCAGCTAATTCAGAAGCAATGAACAAATATCTGCAGAAGTGTTCAAACATTCAGTGCACAGAAGACAATCACAGCCATGGCAGCAGAAGGACATGCCTCTGGGAGTTTGCTGAATTCCTCAAATCACCAGTCTACAGGGAAGAAGCAGCCAGTGGATGTCACTCACCCTCCCAGTACCAATGGAGTATTTCAAGGTGTTGGACACAAAGCTCCTGCCTACCAATGGCTCAGGAAGCTCGTCTCAGAGAAGAGCTCTGTTGCCATTCTCATTTCCACTGTAGGCTGTGGGATGCTACAAGAAATGGAAAAATCAGTTCTTGTACAGTGCACAACAGCATGTCTTTGAAGTCTCATTAGGACTGGTATGAATTTTTTGAACAGTATTTTTTCTATTTTATTTTGACATCAAAATCAGTGTCATGTTCTTAGTGCATGAGAACCTGAGCAGGCCAAGTGTGTCAGAGAACATCTCCCTGCTTGCAGCCCTCCAGAGCAGCTGTGCCTTCACAACACTGCTACAGATAAGAAGTCAAGATAATGGATTTATCTGGGTGTTTAGGATGGGAGAACCTGGATGTGAAAATAACTGTTATTCGGAATGAGTCAAAACCAGATACAGGCTGTTCTCCTTTTGGAAAACCTGTCCCACAGATTTCTCTTCCTCTTCCCTCCCAGACAATGAAAAAAAAGAAAGAGAAGAGAATAATGAGCAATGTAATGCAGAACATAAATCTTTCTAAAGAGGTGAAGGAAAAGAAGCTGCCCTTTCCAGCACAGTGCTAAATACACTGCTGAGTTTGATGTTTAAAAGCCATGTTAATTTTGCCTTAGGAAATGCAGTGAAGCACATTGGACTGCTTAGGAACAGCAGTGAGGACACTGTTGGCATGGATGGTAATAAAGCTGAGGAAAGCTGGAGAGATATGGGAACTTAAATTCTCACTCTTGCTCTCTCTCCATCTTGCTCAGTGGTCTCTTCTGTTCCCAAGGTCATTCCCCTCAGGCTGCTCTGGGCTGGGACAGCCTGATCATCTCCTTTGGGAGCCGTTTCACCCTCTGAATCAAGAACTGGTCAAATGAAAAGGCAAGTTTAATGAAAAAAAATTCATCACACATGGCTCCTGGCAGAGGTGTTCAAATCAGCAAAACTGCTCCTCTGTTACTCAAACAGAAAATCCTCAAAGTCACTCTACTGTAAAACAAAAGTAAAACGTCCTGCACACAAGCTTTCAACATGTATTTTCATGGCTCAATTTATCTTCAGCAGCTTCTCATCCAGATGTTCCAGGGCTTTTTTTGGCTGCCTGTCCCACAGAACACAAATGATGGAACACAGGCAAGCTGCACCTGCCTCTCTGAGTGAGACCAGTACCTGTACCTGAGGATGAGCACTACATCTCTGACAGTGGTTAGTATCTGCTTCTTTCTCAGGAGCCCCCCAGGCTTGATTACCATAAGACTTGATTACCCAGAGCTAATGAGAAGGATTATTAAAACATCCTGAAAATTAAGAATAATTTGCATAGATATACTTTACCAATTGTTCTGCTTTTCTGAAAGTCATGGGAAAAAAATAGAGCTTTTAGCTGTGTAAAAAAGCAGCCCTTTCATTACTTGCCCTCTAATTGTCAATCTAGGGTAATCTGCATAGCCAAATTAAAGCAATTGACTTTCCTTATATTTACCTTAAGCACTTGGAACCATAAGACTACTGTCTGACAATTTCATGGATATATATATATGAAATTAATTAATAAGCTATTCAAATTGGTGTGATTTGCATATTTGAAGCTAATTAGAAAAGCAAGCTCCAGAATTTCAAAATCTTAGAATACATAGGAAATGAAGGGAAAAAACTGATAGCTGCAGGACTCGTTTGCTAAAAAATTTACCTTGACCTTATTAACTGTATTCAAAATAGGCTTTTGTTGCATAGGGATATGGTAATGTTTCCCCTGAGGTCTGAGATCATGTGGAATCAGTGAAGTATAAATGCATATATATTGCATTTGGATGAGCTGGCACTTGGTGTCTGCTGGCCCCCACGAGTCAGTGCAGGCAGAAATGTAATGACAACTTCATTGCAGATGTTGCATTTTTCCTAATTCCCCTTATTGCAACAAATGGAATTTGAACTCCCTGCTGCAGGAGAGTTCAGAGCTGTCTGAGTATCAGCATGTTACACTGCACTGGAACACTCAGAGCTTTTTCCAGGGAAATCAACAAGGTGTTCACCATTTGCCCCAGTAAAGGCAGCCTCAATTCCCTGTTTTCCTGTGAGAGGGTGCCCCTTTCTAATAGGCATTAAATGATCCAAAAAAGCCTCTAGTGCTTCACCCAGATTAGAGCTATAGGAAGGCTCGATTTTTTTGTTTCCAAAAGCCCCTTGTAACATTTTTTTCTGCTTTAAAATAGAAGGAAAGTTTAAAGTTGAAAACCTTTCAGTAAAAAATCATTTATATTGAAATAATCAAGATTCAAAACATATGCTTAAGTAAAGTAAAAGCAGTTTAATCTGGCATTGATTTTTTTTCTTGGTTATATGTGATTTATAATGGAAATGTAAACCAAAGTAAAATGTGTGAGGACAAAATGTGAGATTTCAACCCTACATTTCTGAAATGCCTGTTTCAAAATTGGCATGTTTCTATAGAACATTTGACTTTCAGCATCAGCATTCTTCTAACAGAAAATATTTTTGCAGGGAAAAAGAAAAGAATTCTGGCTAGTTTTATTTAAAATGTTCCCAGAAATTCTCAAAGAGCTGAACACTTAAAGGAAAGATGCACAGTTTGACAAGCTTTTCTGGTTTGGTTTTTTCCCCCCACCGCTAATAATTTGATTTCACTGTAAGGTTGTGGGAATTGGCAATTATGCCATCTGCAATCCAGTAGTATTCCCTGTCAGAGAAATACCAGATACGTTTCTGCCTGGCCTTATAAAAACTTCACAGACTTTGGTGGCTGGTGGGTTATCTCCAGGGTTCTTGTGATAAAAACCTCAGACAGCAGTGGCAGACAGATGGCTCTGGAAGGGGCT
Source organism: Daphoenositta chrysoptera (assembly GCA_013397915.1). Taxonomy (NCBI): domain Eukaryota; kingdom Metazoa; phylum Chordata; class Aves; order Passeriformes; genus Daphoenositta; species Daphoenositta chrysoptera. The sequence goes on along the minus strand of VZRO01003957.1, from coordinate 516,759 downwards.
GTGGTAACTCCCCAGTGGAATGGCAGGCTATTACCTGCCAGCAGCCAAGGTTGATTTGAAATCCTGACTTTTTCCAGCTCTCCACAAAGACTTGTGTAACTCAGCCTCCTGAGGTCACTCCAGATTTTTGATGCTACAAATACAAGAGAACATCTCGTGTCTTCTTTTACCATGTCTCCACGGCACAGAAAACTTCTAAACCTCTTTTTTTCCCCCATACTTTGGTAAATTCTTGTTCTTCTTGAAACTCACAACCTTGCAGATCGCATCTCAGTGTAACCACAAGGGAAGGAAAAATCTCCAGAGGAGCAGTATGGTTTGTCATTGCTGTATTTGTGCTTTTAATTTCCCTCCACAGCTTACCTATGGTTTTGATGAGTTCATTTCCTCAGAATGGCTCTTTCCACCCTTCACCTTGTGTGCAAAGCCACAGAGGCAGCATGGCTGAATCAGGACTCTTGGAGGAGACCTCTGTATACAAAGACCTTGATCTAAAAAAGACTGATATCCTACAAATGCAAAGGAAAAACAACACTTCAGCCTGCTCAGGTGAGCTCTGCAGAGCAGATTCTCAGAGGCACCCTTCCTGCAGTGAGGAGAAAACAGCAAGGAGTGAATATTTATCACCCCCTTCCTCATGGGACACGGCTGACAGACCAACTATCAAGTTTCCAACAGGTACAGCATCTTCACGGGTAACTTTTCATTCTCCGAATTCAACAAAAATCAATGAAATACCTTAGCAGACATCCATCACCAACAACCACCTGCTCTAAGTAGTCTCCTAAAAACTTCATCCACGAGCCACAGATTCCTCAGTGGAGAAATGCCATTACAGATTGATTGTCACAAAAGGCAGGATAAGCATCTGACCACTCGTTCTCTTGAGAATTATGAAGCTACTCTGTCATATTGTGCTGCCAGCATCTCAAACATGCATTTCCTCACATCTCTTCTAACCTAGGGCTATCAGGCATAACTGGAAGGCTGCAGTTGTACCTCTGCATTGACTGAGACAACTCTAACTAGCAAAGCAATTATAACATTGTGCATTCAGCTGCTTAAATGCTCTCCACAACATAGAGGTTGAATTCTCTCTTGCGAAGAGATTCCTCCCTACAAATGAAAGTGTTGTTATAAAGTAAAAAACTATCAGCAAGGAAGTTTTGCTCCTCAAACATCAGGGAAAAATCAGTTTGGACTTCCTAGCAAAGGCTGGATCCCCTCCAAGGGAGTTGAACTCATCTTCAGTGTGTCCTGTGGTGTAAAAGAATTACTACCATTAGCAGTGCTGGCCATGGGAATGCTGCCTGCCTGTCCTGTCATCTCAGTGCAGTCAGGCTTCCACAGCTACTAAACAGCTACCGATACTCATGCAGCAGTCGAGGAGCCTCTGTGGTAACACAGGTTAAATATGTACTGCACAGACCTAATGAAGATCCCTTTCAGGCATTTCTGGGTGCTGCTTCTCTGGAGAGCCATTACAGTTCAGCTAAAAGCCCCAAGGAACTCAAACCTCCCAGCACGGTCCTCCATCTGCAGTGTTCCACAAGGATGAGGTGGGATTAATATCTCTTCTCAGGAATTTTCTACTGAAATTTCCATTTGAATCTGTTTATTAACACCCTTTATTGTTTTCTTCCAAATCTTTATCCGTAAGATATGCTAAGCCATGGATGTTTCAGGAAACTTTGATACTGCTGTGACTATACAAAGCCTTTTTGCCCATATTTTTGCTACTGTTTTTACAGCTCTGAAAAGCCACATCATCCCTTCTCAGAATTTCAGAAGGGATTGCGTTACAGCATAAATATCCTTCTATACTGACTGTTCCATATTGCTCTTGAAAGATTGAGACCGGTTCTCCTGGAGTGCAAATTTTATCCTCTCCTAGCTTCCAAAGCACAACCCATTAAAAACTTTTTCCTTCACTTGATGGCAGTATCAGACACCAAGTTTGATTTGTAAGACATTATGGAGGTTCAACAGGACTTGAAGGAGTTATGTTCTTTGCAAGTAGTTCCCAGTAAATCTCACTCCCACCTACCCAGGCAGAGCGTGATTAGCAGGAACACAATTACCTCATCCAGTGCTGTGGTCTCTGAGATTTTAAGTATCTCTCCATTGAATAAACCTGGCTTCTTTCCCAGAGACTTCCTTACCTGGGATCCTGACTTCATGATGGGCGTAAGCTTTGCCTTTCTCTTTTGTGCCTCTAAGAATGCTCACAGGTTTGCAGCTGCTCAGGCAATTTATCTGTTTTAAAAGCTGGTGTTCTGGTACACACTGAACATGAATGAGATGTACGCAGGCAACAATACTCTGAGGAGGTTTTCAGACATGTTTCAGGGATTACTCAGTCTTTATCCTACTGAATTTTTACTTGGGCTTCTAGAACCTTCTCTTCTCTTTCTTGGCCTCTTCTGCCCCTTAGCATCTCTGTTGCCTTTTTAAATATAGTGACATCAAAAGAGAGAAAATTAAAAATCCAAATAGTTCTCACTGCAGTCATCCCCCTGAGTGTCTTTATACAAGTGCATCCAGCCTCAGATATTTCTTTTACCACTCAGCCTGCCGGTTCCCTCTACATCACTCTAAATACGGCCTTGGACTTGTCATTTATACCTCAGATCCCTTTTCTGTGGGAGGGAAACTGCTCAGAACATCATCTCTGACTGATCTCCCTGCTGTGGAGCTCTCCCATTCAGTAAGTTCATGCTACTCACGCCCCAAAAGAGAAGTGCAGGACGGAAGGCTTGAAGTTCCTCTGCAGGTTAAACCCCATGCAGGAGCGGAGACAGCTGCAAGTTAAACACTACAGCCAAGAGAGCTTTCTGCTCAGTGGTGTAGCTTCTCCACAGGCTCTTTCAGAGACATTAAACAGATGAGGATTTGTTTTTCCACGTTGTTCCGAGATTTGTAGAAATGAAATCCTGTCCATTTCAGATGGGCAACAGACACTGGCTTTCATTCCAAGTACTTGTCGCCATGCCTCCATCTCTGGGAACTGATGTGACCACTCCATGTGCAGGTGCCAGCTGCCTGACCTTGTCCTAAAATTGGCATTCCCACATCACTGGCAAGGCTGAAGATTCTTGGATAATCTAGCAGTAGCTCTCTCAGCTTTAGAGTCCAGCTTTTACTGGAACTTGAAAGTTCCAGTACTGGGCTCTCAGATATCTGTGCTCAGGTCCACAGGGTGGCTTTTCGGCAGAGGTGGTAGGATTTGTCTCCTTTCTGAAACCTTTGTGGATATCAGAAAATGTATTCAGCAACACAAAGCTGGGGACTGATTTCCCCCTCATGAACTCACACACTGTGCACAAGCATAGCAGGAACCTCAGCCCACAGTGCCACTGTTTGTACAATTCCCACCTGCCAGCACTGGCAGAACCTTTCCCGTGCTGCTTTTGAGCCTCTGCCATTGGTAGTGACATAAATTGCTACATTTTCTACCACATCTTAAAACACAGGCCAGTTAGCTCAGGGAATAAGAGAAGAAATGACAATAAAGGCACAATTTCCCACAACACCTCAAAAGGCTTCTGCAGCCTGTCAGTCACAGATGCACCAACACTGTCAGCCAGGAAGGATGGAGAATCCCAAAAATATTTAGGTTTCCTTCAGTTATTTTGAAGGGCCTTTGTACCTTCTACCAGGAATGCAGCAAGTAGCAGAATGAGGGTTCTTCTACTGTTAGAAAAGGTGACTTGCAGAACTAGAAAGAGGAAGGGGGATGGGACAGAGAAACGCTTTGCTGGAAAGATGTTTGCCTAGCAACACAAAATCAAAATCTATGCCTGACCTGTAAGAAATGTCTCTATGGGCACTGCTTCTTTATTTGGTATTCAAGCCAACTTTTGCCTGTATGTGATCTGAAAACACAAGAGCAAATGGGAAAGAGGAGGATAAAAGCAATGAAAGCTGACACTACCAAACCAATGAGTTCACCCAAATTATTATATGATTAGGTGTACCTTGGGTTTTTAATTGTTCTCATTTGCCTATATCACCAAATAGGCTGTGCATCCAAACTACAGTTTTTCTTTAGGTAATACAATGCCAGTTTGATTACTGCAGCATCCTTTGAGAGCAAGAGCATGCTGCAGGAGTCCTCCATGGCACTAGAGGGGAATTCTGACTCTGACAGAAGAAGAAATGCATCAGTTCCCGCTTTGCTAAAGTAGCAGACAGGTTTGGCATATGGTAAAGGTTAGGCCTGAAGGATTATGTCACTATTGAACTAAAGGACTCCTAATAAAGACAGTTTTATTTAATTTATAATTCTGCTTCTTACACCTAAGGACACTTGCAGCCTTGGGTATTTTTCAGAATTGCTCTCATTATTGGAAATGGCCCCAGAGGTTAATCAAGGAATGTCAGGCCAAGTGTCTGCAGCAATTTGACTCTTCCAGGCGTGACCAGGGCTCGGCTCAGCTCAGCCTGGCCTCCAAGAACACATCCACTGGGTCCCTAGGGCTTTGCTGTGAGGTGGGGGAAGGTAGAGCAAGCTAATTAGCTGTACCCACCCACCTTCCACAGCTGGTGGTGGGTGTTGTAGGGTTGCCAAGAGCCAGTTAGGCTCTCCCAACCCATTGCCTCACCCAGAACTGTGTGTAAGGGAATGGGGATATATAAACAGAAAGTGTTGCTTTAGCACTGGGATATTATGGGTTTACAAATCAGATGGATGCACTAGAAGCTGGCTGGTCCCTGTGCAGATGTGGCCTGGATCTGAGTTGGAGAGCTAAATCAGCCCCTGTATTGAACTCACAGTAGTGATACAAGAACCATTTCACCCCCACTGCCAGGGTGTCCAGCACCCAGGAGACGCTGGGTGTGATTCTCATGTGGTGGTAGTGGAGAGAGCTGACATCAAATTCACTGGCAGTTGTAGCTACTTCTGCTATGGCCAGCGTTGACCCTGGGCATCCCAGGGAATAAGCCCAGCCTCTTGTGCATTTCTTTCAAATTCCCTTTTGCCCTCTTCTGCCATTTTGTTGCTCCTGTGTTAGCCAAAACCTAGTTTACTAGGGCTCTTGATTGGAGACTTATTACAGCTTATTTCTGTCTGCCTTTCTTTAAAGCCAGCTGAACATACCCAATGCTCTTCCTCTATGGTAAGACCGAAAATACAGACCACCCTCCCAGCTTCTGTGACACTCTTTCTAACACACTCCTTTTTTCTCTTCTCCGTGATCACAAGTTCTCTCTCCAAGCCCAGCCTAGTTATTTGTGCATGAAGCTGCCATGTCGTGTATTGGTGTGAGTCTGGTGTTCACATGAGCTGTGAATATGCTGCACATGTGTATCTCTTGTGCATCCTGAGCTTTCCTCTGGTCGAGTTAACTGTCGTTCTGCCTTCTAATGAACCACCAAGAGAGAACTGGACCCAGTAAGATTTCTTGTTAGCCACAAACCATGTCCCTGTGTCACTGTCAATGTGACGCTGAATGAGTTGGCAGTGTGACTTCATGTCCAAGCCTCCAGAAAAGAAAGGGTTGGGACTCTGAAGCTCCTCTTCAATGAGGTGATTCACTGTAACATTTGAGTTCGTATTTTGCACAAAAACGACTGAAAAGTGGTGCAATGGCGCACAAAACGCTCCTCTGCCTTGGTGTGCAAGGCAGTTCCCACACCACCCCAACAGAGCTGCAGCAATTCCAGTTTCTGGATTGCCACTCTGCAGAACCTCCCTCCTCTGGCAAGGATACGCCTTCAAAAAGCTGGATGAAAGCCAGGAGGAAGCAAGCAGGGCTACCAAGGCATCAGCTAATCTGTAACCACCTAGTTTTAAAATGCCTGTAATCTTCTGAGGCATCACTGAGTTTTTGTCTAAGTGGTTTGATGCCAGTAAGTTACAGATTTGCATCAGGGAGGAATTTGTTCTATTTTATCTGCTGCTTAGACTTTGCCTGCTCTAGTACTCTAGGAGGGCAGAGATAAATTTCTGCCTACAGTAGCTGCCTCCTCTCAGCAAGGAAGGACAAAGGAATACTAAAACCTCTGTCCAGACCCGTGTCCCAACTTGCTGCCAGCTGAAGAGCCAAGCCAACAAGAAGAGTAGCAGGAGAATAAGAAAACACTGGTTTTTTATTCACAACCACAGCAGCATTGCTGTCCACACAACCTTTAAATTTGGACCTCAGATCTGTTTTAGATGGTATTAGAGCTTGGCTTCCATAGGACTGGGAGAGGTATCTGACCTTACAGTTAGCCCTCTGGGACCGCAGTGCTGAGAGTATCCAGTGCCATGAGTTTTGATTCCTTGGAGGCCAAAATCCCTCCTTCACCTCAGAGCAACTCCCTCCAATTCACTGAAGCCCACAGCCTGATGTCCAAGTAATCAAACAAGGATGATGAGAGGTGTAGGGGGCACTCAGGCTTTTCCTTGACACAGCCTGTTTCTCTAATCATTTTCACCCAGTTACTCCACAGGCAACGAGTGTCAGCCTTTGCTACAGACTGGAGGAAGCTGCCTGGTGACAGATACACCACAGACAGACAGACAGACTGCAGCTGGGTGCAATCCTGAACTGTTGCACATGGTGCTGAGCTCTCTGTGCGAGCAGGGGTCACACCCCAGCACACAGCTGCGGCCCCTGCGTGGGGACAGGGACAGAGCTGAGCACCAGCCTGCCCATCCTGGCTCAAACAGGAGCACACACAGGTACACATCTGCATCTGGACATTTAACCCCAGAAACATCCATCCGGGCTGCTCCTGTGCCTTGGGTTTTATCAGAAGCAGACAGGCAAGCAGCTGCTGTTTTCACTGCCCAGTGACAGGAAATCCAAAGGGTCTGTTCTCTCTTGGTTTACACAGTGGTGAGTAGTTAACAGCAGGGGTGATCTGCACTGTTTCTTCCTCCTAAATGTTGCTCTTTCGGTGGTGTTTAGAATCAAACTGCAGTCTTTGCAGCCTGGGTGGGGACAGAGAGGGGGTTTCCATGCACTTTGCTCCACAGCAGGTCAAGTGGCAGGGTGACAGTGTTATCTCCCCCTGTGACAGGAGGTCACATTCCCACAGTGCTGCTACCGGAAGGCACCAGCTCCACAGGCTTGGCACAGTATTTTAGGGGGTTAATAAACTGGAAAATGTGGCATTTGCTGTGCCCTTGAGCTAGGCAGTGAGTCCTCTGCCAAGGCCAGGTGAGCCTGCTGCTGCAGCAGCCTTCAGATGGATGTTGCCTTCACACATGTGAAGGCTGAGGAACGTCAGAACTGGTTACAACCCCAGGGGAAAATGCTTAGGGACAAAGCAGATGCTGTGAGAAAAAACAGGCCAGAAGAAAGACTATTTTAAAATACTCCACGCTTGAACAGTAGCAGCGAAGCCAAAATAAAATGTTTCAAAAAAAACAAAAGTCAGTGCGCAGACTGTGGGAAATACAAAGGGGTCATGAGAAATGAAAAAGGCCCAGCAGCGGGAGCGAGTGACCAGAGCCCAGCCCCAGGAGCATGGCCACAGCAGCATAGGGTGGCAGCAGTGCCAGTGACACCAGCACACACCGTGCCCCCGTGGGGTTTTGCACCCCGGGGTAAATCTGGGACCTGCTCCTGTTTCCCAGCAGAGCAAGCAGCACACGGCTGGTGCCCAACACCGGAGTCACCAGAACTGCTGGCTGAGGCACTGACTGGGGTGAAACACTCAAAACAGGTCAAAAGGGAAAGTGTCTTTCTCCTCCAGTGCAACGCCAAAGGGGAATTGCCTCTTTCCAATGTGAGATGTAATGGAGGGGTTCACAGCATAGCCTATCCCTAATCCCTGACAGCCTAGGCAAACTGAGGGGAGAGGCTGATGGCCTTGAGAGCCCCTGTAGAGCAGCCTCACCACCACGGGACATCAGGGAGGCTAGGCCAGCCTTGGCCAGCCCCTGGGGTGCCGAGGAGTGGAAGCCCAGGGAGCAGTACCAGGACAAGGAACAGTGCAGTGAACCCCCGGCGTAGCCTCCTCTGTGGCCCAGGGCCCTCGTTGCTCTCGTGCTGTTGTAACTCCTGCCTCTGTGCCAATGGCTTCCAGAACGCAGAGGAAAACTCTCGCATCTCAATCACCTTCTTCCGACTCTTCCGCGTGATGCGGCTGGTGAAGCTCCTGAGCCGAGGGGAGGGCATCCGGACACTGCTTTGGACCTTCATCAAGTCCTTCCAGGTATTCCTTCACTTATTGCTAAGAAAGATCTAACTCCTTTTGATTTCCCTTGGTGGCCTCCTGGGGACAGGTTTCACCCCCGTGCCTGAGCTCCAAGGCACCCAGGGACAAGTGGCACGAATGAGTCAAGTAAATGGGGCTCGCAGGGAGTGACTGCCTGAGTTTCATCTTTAAAGCATGAGTAATTGCTTGAGACCCTCCTGAACAGCCTTAATAGTTCAGTTCAACTCAATTACTGCCTGTCTGTAACCCCTTGATCTCATCTTTTTTTTTTTCCTTATTTGAGCTGTATTTTATATGTGTAACTTTAAGTGAAATACACAGCTATGGGGGGAATGCCTAGGTCTCAAGTTTTCTTTAAGGCTTGCTTTGAGGATTTCCAGTGAGTATTAGAGGTGTGTGGCCTCCATACTTTCATCCAGGAAGGATTCACCTTTTTAGCCCCACTCTTTTGAGCTGGTAACAATGCCGAGTTATTAAATTGCTGCTGCTTTTTTCCCTGGAGACAGGTTGCATTTCAGTGATAGATAAAGTTCCAGAGTAGATAGGAGGAAGTGAAAGAGACCAGACTAGGTAAGAATTATCACCTTTAGAGGAAAAGAAACACCACAGTTATGTGCTGGAAAAAAACCTAGCCACATACAGTAAAATTATAGTTAGAGATGAAGCATAGCATTCCTGCATTTTAAAAGTACTTGACCTGGATTTACTGGACCAGCACAACCTGGATATTAGCTGGGGCATATCCAAAGGAAGTGTCAGGGAAACACAGCACAGGAATACAAATTGTGGTCCAAACAGGAGAATATATGCAGAACACACCACTGGACAAAAGCATGAAAGAGTAACTTGTGCAACACACAAGTCTTGAAACAGCAACTATATACCCCTCAGACCGAGGCTTTAAATGGTCAATAGCTTTTGTATTGACTCAAAAGGAAAAGAAACTGACCCACACTTTAACACTTAAACCTCACCAGTGACAGCACAAGCTGAGACCAAAGCCTGCAGTGCTGTGGCTCATGGCAACTTCTGTTCCTAGTCAGCAGAAGTAGCACACATGCACACCAGGGATCAGCACGGACTTCTTCCAGTGCAGCTCTCAGTGGTCTCGCTAGCCAGACCACCAGGCTTATGCAAAGGACTCATTTTGCACACTCCTCGACTGCCAGAGGATCTAACCCTGCACAGCAGGCTTCTGTCGATGCCACAGTGACTTTTTCCACTGCTTGCAGAGTTGCCAACTTCCAGGTTGTTATTTGAGCAGCACCACTGGGAACCATTTTGTTTGCATGCGCAGGAATGAGATTCCCTTGGCACAGCCATCCCTGATGCAGGGAACAGTCACAATTTCCAGTTTCAGCTTCTCCCCTTGCCCCTGTGCCCCTCCTGCCTCTTTAGCAATAGCTCACCCTGAGCTGAACTTGTCATGGCTCATGGCTGGAGAGGAGATGGATGGGAAAGGGAGCACCTGGTACAACTCCAATGACCTCCAGACCTCTTCAATTGGAGACTCACTTTAGGCGGGGCTGTAGGGTGGTGGGAGAAAGTATGAAGGGAGGGATCTTCCACAGCAGGGGAGGAAAAAAAAAAAAAAGAAGTCATTGCAAGTGCCTTTTCCCTTGAAAGCCTTTAGCCATTTATAACATGGAATTCTCTGCTCCAAGCTCCTCCTCTTGCAACTACCGGGAGGCTCCTTTGGTAGCTAAGAATAGCCACTGTGCTGCTCTTAATTCAGCCACTCCCACTATCAGAATGTGGGATCCCAGCAGCCCTTGGCACAGGCTCTTCAGTGTCCCCACATGCTTCCAGGAAGCATCTCTGCTCACAAAGGGCAGCTTAATAAGCAATGAATTTATGGAGTTGGATCCCGTGGTAACTTCCACGTGCCCTGGGCATGGCATGAAGAGCTGACGTAGGAGCTGGGGCACTGGTCAGAGCGGTGGGAAAGTGCTCAGAGGGGTTTCCGTCTGCAGAGACAGCAGCAGGGTCAGGCTGGGGAGTGGGAGGAGTAGGAAATGAGAGGCCGTGGGAATCACAAGGACAGAGTGGTAACGCCAGGGAAGGACAGAGCCAGAGGAGGACAGAGGCAGAAGAGCAGAATATGGGAGGTGGGGAGCTGAAGGAGCCATGGGGAGCAAGGGGCAGGGATGAGCAGGAAGGTGCAGTAGTGGACAGGAGTGGGCTGAGCAGAAGAACATGGAAAGGAGGTGGAGGGGCAACCAGACCGGAGAAAAGATGCTCTCCCATCCCCATCTGTGAAACAGAAGTATTGTTACACAGTTACACTGTTATTAGGTTTTACACTTCAGGTCCTGTCTGGACACTATCCCGGTAGCTCTTGGGTGTTGTGTGTATCAAGTCCCAACTAAATCATCACAAAATGTAGCCAAATTCTGAGCTGGTGGTCTCTCCAGTGATGTTGTGGGGTAAACACACTGATTTGTCTGATCCCCTAAAAAGCTAGAGGAATCTGCCCCGAGCCTCAAGATGAGGATTACAGACATTGTCTAAAGGATTTGATTATTTTTCGCCATTTTAATATTCAGATCTCTTTGAGATGATTTATGCAGATCTCAGTCAAATCTCGATGGTGGCCAGTGAAAATATTCCCTCGATTTTTTCCTGAGGGATTTAGTTGTGTTGAATTTCGGATTACAGAAGGGTTTGGGTTGGAAAGATCACCTAGTTCTAACCACTCTGCCAGGGACAGGGACAACTTCCACTAGACCAGGTTGTTTAGAGCTCCATCCAACCTGGCCTTGAATGCGTCCAGGGACGGGGCATCCACAGCTTCTCTGGGCAACCTTTTCATGTCTCACCCACCCACACAGTAAAGAATTTCCTCCTAATATTTAATCTAAATCTGCCCTCTTTCAGTTTAAAACCATCACCCCTTCTCCTATCACTGCATGCCCTTGAAAAAAAAATCTCTCTATGTCTAAAGGCCCCTTTTAGGTATTGGAAGGTACTCTAGAGTCTCTCTGGAACCTTCTCCAGCTGAACAACCCCAATTCTCTTAGCCTCTCTCCATAGCAGAGGTGCTGCAGCCCTCTGATAGTGTTGCAGGCTCATTATATTCTGTGAAATTGGGTGTCCAAATCCATCTCAGGGACTGTGCTCACATTTTCAGGATGAATGTGTCCACCCATTGCCTCTGAAGTAAGGTCTGAAAGCCTCTGATCTGAGCACTATATATTTCAAAAAATTCCTGCTCAAAAGCCTGAGGCCGTGGGGTCCTGAGCCCTTGATTCCTGTTAGTGGTGGAGGAAACCGGTAGCACTCAACACTTGGCTGATTGCATTGACCTCTTCCTTGGGAGGCAGCTCTGCCTGTCAGGGCTCTGCATTTCCTCTTCAGCAGCTGATCACTGACACACAGTGCATGGCAGACACCACCAGGGACGCCCAACACCGAACAGGAAAGATGCTGGTGCTGCTTTAGGTACTCAGAGTGGTACCAGCCATTGTAGCAGAAGCCTTGAATTCGGATTCTGGGAGCTGTAGCATCTTTTATTTCACCAGACCAGATCCAGGAAAATACCACATTGCCATTAGTGCCAGAGTAATGCTGGTTGTGGGAGCTTTCCCCTCCTGGTAAGCAGGGGTGGGCACTGCTTTTCCTTCTCTTTCCTGGCTCGGTCACGGGCGAGAGTGCCGGGAAGGCAGCGGAGCTCCGTACACCCCCAAGGCTCCGAGCATCCCCCCAGGGCTCTGAGCCGAGCCTGCCGGGCTGGGCGGGCAACCAAGCGCGGGCCTGGGGAGGCATCTAGTGGCCACCCGCCCGCACTGCAGAGCCCGCCCCTGGGCCAGCAGCACCGCCCGGGCTCGGCGGAGACACAGCGCTCTCTTCTTTTCTTTCGTTTCTAGGCTCTCCCCTATGTGGCTCTCTTAATAGTGATGTTGTTCTTCATCTACGCTGTGATTGGGATGCAGGTGAGTGATGCTTAAAGCTCAGCTGTGTCTGTGCTCTCCTGCTCGAGCATGGGAATGGGCTGACAGAGTAACTAGATCCATGTGTGGTTGTGGGGGTTTAGAGCAATGCTTTCACTCAGTAAGGTAAGATGGCAGCTAATCTTGGCTGGAAAACGTCGTCTGACTCTGTGCTTCCAACACGCTCCAGAAAAAAAGCAAACAAAAAAAGTATTGACCCATTTAATGGCAGAACACAATATGCAAACAGTCAAAGGACCGTGCCTGCCCTCCACATTCTTGAAGGAATATCCACAAAGAAGATTTACTGCCTCGCTTGTTGGTTCAAAATAGTTTTTTAAGTGGGCTTATGGCCATGCTGCACTGAACAAACCCAAATGTTCTCTTGCATCTCTTTCACACTGGCGTAACTTCCACTGAGTTGTAAAGAGCAGCTTTTCATCTACACCCATGAAGGTAAAAATGGGATCAGACCCAATGCACCAACATGCTGAGTTTCTCCAGGAAGCTGCATCAACACAACATCTAATTCAGTTTACAAAATGCACTTGGAACCATCCTGAGCATTTCTCTGTGAAGGAACTGATGTTGCACACAGACCATTGAAGACAGCACGAGATACAGGCACAGTCTGTGACAGTGCCAGCCTCATTTGCTGTGCTGCTTTTCAAGCTAAGCCTCACTTTCCACTTCAGTGTTAATCAAAGTTCTCAGACAAGTCAGGCATCTGGGACCAGAGGCCACAGTATAGAAAGGCATGGCATAATTGCTTCCAGAGGTCTTCAAACATGACAGGCTTCTTGGTTTCACAATGACAACAGAATTTGTAATGAAATTCATCTGACCTTTGTGACCCTGTTTTAATTTGCTTCCGGTTATTATAATCACATGTTTTCACAGACTCCATCTACCCTGCCCCACTGTGAAAAATAAAATTATTCTTTTCTTGAATTATCACAGGTTATCTCAATAGCCCCAGTAATTGCAGCTGTCATTTATTCTACTAGGCTCATACTGTAAACTTGCCAGTTTTGCCTTTAATACCTAACTAATGGCCAAGATCTTACAGAATTACCTGTGCTATCCAGAAAATCACTTCACACTATTAAGCTGATGTTATGTTGCTGTACAAAGCATTATAAGTGGCTTCTAAGCACCCCTGTAGATGGGGCATACAGTGGTCAGGGCACTGCCAGGGCTAGGTGCTCTATTCTGTAACTCTACTCCTTTTTCTGTCAGCTAGTTCTAAGTTACCTATTTAACCCTTGGCTTACATTCAAGCCTGTGTTTAAATCATCTCGGCAGCCTGAAGATCATACATCTGTCTTTCACACTGGTCTGGATTACTACGTCACTTCATGCCCTCATGTCTTCCAATAAGAAAACCAACTTTTTTCATTTTGCTCAGACCCCACAGACCTGTTATTATCACTTTATGTCCAAAGGACATCTGACATTTTGTGTGCAGCCCTCTTGAACGTACTGACACTTCATAGAGTTCCCTCGCACATAGGGACACATAGGAAGGAAAATCATCCCTCACTCCATTAAGCAGCTACCATGAAAGACTGGATGTACCAGATCTGATAAAAATATCTGAATTTCCCATATAAAGGAGACCTACTACTTTGTGTCAGCTACTGCCATGACTTGGAGCGTAACAACATTCAAGCCTCACTACCTAATGTGCTCGAGTGGAAAAAATCCAAGTTGATGCTGATGGATGAAGCCGCTCGTATGATGGCCCAGGAGGCACAGATTGGAGAGGCCATGAGGGAGGAACCTCCACTTACAGCTCCTCCCAGGCACCTAATGAAAAACACCCACAGCAGCTGCTGCCAGTGCCTCCTGTGTGAGGGAAACTGGAGGCTCTAAAGGAAGATCACGCTTCCAGCATGGGAAGCTCCCTCACCTACATTTGCCTGAGAGGAAAACTATGGGCTGCCTGGGCTCAAACTGGCTCTGAGCACTGAGCTGTGCTGCTGCTCCTCCTTGGTGCAGCTGGGGCTGGCAGTGCTGCCTGTGGCATGGGGCTGGGCAGGCAGGGGAAGCTCGTGCATCCATGAGGAACCCCTGAGGAAACCTGCCATGTGCTGCCCTTCCCTCCCATCTGCTAAGGCCTTCCCACCGCTGTCCCCATGCTCCTCTCCACATCATTGTTTCTCTTGGGGTGCTAATTTTCAGTGACATTTCCTTGAAAAGAGGTTTGGTGTTCTCTCAGAGCTGCTCTGTTCCTGCTTGTTCCTTGTCTTGGCTACAGAGAGATTACAGTGCTCAGCCCCCAAAATCTCCACCACGTTGTTATCGATGGGCAATAAACAGTCCTGACTACGCTGTGCAGAGACCCTTCTGCCCCACAAGGTTTGTTAGGCTCTCAGTCCCACTGCCTGAAAGTACCACAGCTATCCAAGATTTTTTTCAAAGAAGCCTGAAAATCTGATGCACTGGGGACTTCACATCCAAGGACAAGCCCCTTAAAAGGTTGCAGGCTTCGTGCCATGGCTGGATGAACTAGTTGGTGTGGCATAGGAGGAAGCTCTAGGACATCCTTGTCTGGGCAGATCTGGTCATCATCTTCATGCTGCTGCATTCTGGGAGGACCCCTGCAACACCTGCTGGTGACGAGCATGACAGTAGAAGGGCAGGCATTGGGACAATTCCAGATCCAAGGCAATGCACTTTACGTTGTTTTGTGAAGCTCCAAGGCCCCCCACAGAGCTGGAAGCTCGAGGCTTTGCAGCTGCTGGCCTTTTGCTATTGTTTCCACCTGACAAAGATAGATAAGCAATGAAGGAAGGAGCCTTTTCTTCTCTGTTACTGATTGCTTTCAGCTGGACTCCCTTTCCTTATTAGTACCTGTTAAAACAAGGCCCCATGCCATGTATTCAGTGTATGAATCAGGGAGGATACCTTATTTTGACACAAGATGCCTCTTGATGCAAAATTACTGCTTTTCTGGTGATAAAGTACAAGCCATGGAAGCAACAACAAATATGAAAGACGCACTGAAATGTTTCTTTTAATAGAAGAGCAGATTCCATTAAATATCAGAGTCAGGGTGAGGCCAAGAGTTACGGGTGACAAGAAGTTTGGGGATTTTGCAGGGCTAATCTGAAAAGACCTCTGCTTTCTGCCAGGTGTTTGGTAAAATTGCGCTGAACGATACCACAGAAATCAACCGCAACAATAACTTCCAGACCTTCCCCCAGGCAGTGCTGCTGCTTTTCAGGTGGGTGTATGACAGCTCTGGATTGTGTCAGTCTGGGAGCACGATTCCTCTGCTCTTGGGCACAGCTTATCTCCTTCTACCATGTCACGTTCACGAGGTGAGTAGTAACATGTCCTTCAGCGGGGAGCCTGGGAATTGTGTGAGATGGAGTGACCAGTCCATTCAGTCTCTTGTGCCCCAGCAGCTCACCCTGGTAATGCTCAGTGCTGGGCAGGGAGATGAGTCCTCCTACGTGGAAGGAAGGTAGCCAGTTCTCAATGCTCTCCAATGTAGATATGCATCAGAAACTTCTTTGGGTCAAATCTGACCAGTGTGACTTCTAGCAGGGGAAGGGACATGATGAACTCGTGCTTCAGCATGGCCATGCCCAGCTCATCTTAGCACATCACCCTACTCCAGCTGGGGCCAGGGAGGGGTGCTGAAGGGGTGGGAAGCTGACACAAATTGAACACTGCTGTAATTTTGAAGGACATTTTTAGATGCAATCCACAGCCATGTCACACGCATCTCCTTGATTCTGGTTGGAGCGTGAGAGCCCCGTACCCACAGCAGCCAAAGCCAGTCAGAAGTGATACACTGATGATGGCAACAAAGCCAAACAGAGCAGCAGGGTATGCAAGGGGTGTCAAAGCCATCGGCCTAACTTGCTCTTAATTGACCTCAGTGGCAAAATTCCCATTAATGTTCCTGGGAGCAGGAAGAGGTTGCTAATGTGCCAGTCCCTGTCACATCCAAGGTCACTGCTGTCTCCCCCTGCCCTTTGCCTCGCCCAGGTGTGCCACAGGTGAGGCCTGGCAGGAAATCATGCTGGCATGTCTCCCGGACAAGAAGTGTGACCCGGAGTCGGAGCCAGCCAACTCCACGGAAGCCGATCACTCCTGTGGCAGCAGCTTCGCCGTCTTCTATTTCATCAGCTTCTACATGCTCTGTGCCTTCCTGGTGAGTCCACACAACCCAAAGCCTTCCCTCTGCCAGACCGAGCTTCCCCAGACATCAGCAATGCGCAGGAGAAGAATGATCTCCAAGGGGGGAAATCTCCCCATGGGATCTTTCCCAGCAGCACCTTTTCAGTGACAACAGCCCTTCCCTGCCTCCCTCCAGCTCTGGGGGATGCTGTTTCCAATCCCAATCCTTCGTGCACAGCAAAGGAGCGCTCTTCCCCCTCCCCCTCAATGAGAAAACCAAATTAGTGTGTTGTGGGCTGTGCTGAGGCTAGCAACGCCTCAGCCACACTTCCCACCTTCCCTCCTACCTTCCTTCTGGCTGCTGAGCAGGTTTTTCCTCCCCTGCCAGCAGCAGTGACTGTGAGAATACACATATCCCACTTGCATCTGCTCCGTGTTGGCAGTGCAGCAGTGCTCAGAGCAACAGCACGCACTCTGCAGCTGCCAGCACTGCCCAGAGCTCTCCCAGTGAACAGCAGCAACATTCTAAAAGTTTTGGTCTCGGGCCAGAAGAAAGGACTTTTATCTCAGCCCCACCGCCTATCGAAGATAAATCCCAGGTTCTCCCACCCCATTCTGCCAGGCAAAGACACAGGTAAATAAAACACCATGACAGCACATCTAAGAATTCAGCAAATTTGTGCCTTATCCATTTAGAAGAGAAGAGAAAAATGTAACCAGCTGAGAATATTCCACCTCTGGGCTATTCCCATTTAAACTGGGGGGCTGGCATGGGGGGATAAAGAACCTAACCCCAATGGCTTCCTAGTTTTGTGAGTCCAAATCCAGACCTTAAATGGAGAACCTGGTAAAATCTACTATTCCTTGCCTCATCCATCACATCATCTCTGTCCTTGTTTGCAGATCATCAATCTTTTTGTAGCTGTTATAATGGATAACTTCGATTACCTGACACGGGACTGGTCCATTTTAGGACCACACCACCTGGATGAGTTCAAAAGGATCTGGGCAGAGTATGACCCTGAAGCCAAGTAAGTAACCCAGCCTGGATATCAGAGCTCCTCGGGAGAACAGGCCCATTATTTTCTGTTCTCTAGACCCACTGCAGTAAGTGCCATGTTCCTCCTGCAGGAACAGTTGGTTTGTTTGGTTTTTTGTACAAAACTTCTAAAATAGGTATCACCACAAAGTACTGCTGGTGAATCCATAAGCCCAAAAAGTGCAAAGACACTCACAGGAATCTCAGCATTTAGGCTGCACTGTTACCTGTCAGGCCATTGCTTTACTTTCTGTTGGGGAGAGATACAGACTTAGTGAGGGGCGGCAGGAGATTGAGAAAAGGAGATTAAAGGGTTGGTTTATTGTTGTATTTGTTTGGAATATTGAGCTGTGACTCTTCTGCTTGACTTTGTACTCACAGCAGAGCTGCTCTGCTCAAATCTCTGTTTTGTCAAATGTCATATATCACAACCCATCACAACCTGTACATTCACGTTGCTGCATTACGTTGTCTGCAGGGTTATTCACAACAGCAGACTTGCAGGGATTTAAACTTACACTAGAACAACTCACATGAGGGCTTAACTGACATTCAGTATTATATGCTCTGTTTGACACATGCTTAGGCTTAAAGTGCATTTAGATCCCTGTGGCATTACTGTACAGTTGACAATCGTAATTGCAAAGCCCCCTTCATAATGCAAAAGCCAAGGAAAGAGATTTGGGTGTAAACTAAAAGCAGATCTCTTAAGGAGACGCAGTGTTAGGATTAATCTGCGCTCAGGTTCTGCCATATGTGAGGGCGGGTCACATTATGAGAGTGATACATAAATTTAAACACTTCTTCCCATTCATGGTGACTTCCCATGGGGGGACTTTTAATATGAATGGAGAATAAGCACAGACTTCTAATGAATACACCGTTTGTTAACAAAACAGATGCTACTATTTGTGCTTGTTTGAAGGCAAGACTGCAGTGGCTGAAGCCGTGTAATAGATAGCCACTCAGTTCAGGTGACATCCTGTTCCTCCCTGTTTATAAATGGGAAGCTCTTTTATTCCTCTTCCCCATCCATGTCCCATGCCCCTCCTCTGGCTCTGGTAGCTTTCCTCCCCCCATGAGAGAATTCTTCTTTTGAGATGCCATTCACCAAACTTAAGAGAAACCCAACTGCTACTGTGGAGGAAGTTCAGTACTTTGTTTTGCGCTCACTCTAGTGACAGCCCAAAGCATAAACAAGTATTAAAAGACAGTGGCTTGGGGCTGTTTATGTGGGAGGTAAACCACAAGGAGAAAAACAGACCCTTTGCACCTCTCTGCCTGCTGTAGGCCTCAGACCAACAAGTAAATAAGCAGATACTTATTTTGAGCAGGTCAGTGATGGGGGGACAGCCCCAAATTGTCTGTTCATGCACTAAGACACTGCAACATTGAAAAGGCTGAGGTCAGTTCTGGCAAGTATTGACTCAAGTATGACCGACAGCTGGGATTTCTGCACTAGTATAAGTTACATGAGTGCTGGGCAAATCCTGCAGAAGACACCAAATGCAAGAGGCCTGAAATAATACTTTAAGCTATGCCTGGGCTACAGGGAGCAGCAGCACGAAGCTGGAGAGATCTTAGTGACACTTCTAGCTGTAGCTGCACTCTGCAGGCAGGCCAGCAGGTCAGCCCTGGTCAGGATGCAGCCCTCACTGTGCTTTCTTTCTCCAGGGGCCGGATCAAACACTTGGACGTGGTGACACTGCTCCGGCGGATCCAGCCCCCACTGGGCTTCGGGAAGCTCTGCCCTCACCGAGTGGCTTGCAAAGTAAGGCAGGCTGGGCTCACAGCTGCTAAACCAGAGAATCAGAGAGTACAGACAGCTTTGCCTTGAAGGGCACCTTAAGGACCATCTAATTCCAAACCCCACGCTGTGGGCAGGGCTGCCTCCCACCAGAGCAGTTGTTTTACACTGAACAGCCTGCAGTGGCATTTTCTAGCTGACCCTGCCTCACTTACTGGGCACATCCCAGCTCGCTGCCCACAAGGCAGAGGCAGCAACAGCGTGTCTGAACAACCCCTGGGCTGCCCTGTGCCTCTCACCAGCTCTTCTGGGCTGCAACCACCCAGTTGAGGGCTGGAGGGTCACCAGCAGGTGGGCTGTGCACTAGCCAGGGCCATCAGCCCTCTGTCTGGTCAGGAGAGCACACCTATGCTAAATACAGCTCTCAAGTACCAAGAACACACATCTGCTTGTACTGTTAAACACCCATCTGGAGAGAGATTAGGGCAGATAGAAACAACAGGGCATTCTCACTGTGTAACTAAATCCACAAGCCATGGATGTTCACGTAAGAGGGATGACAGGTCTGGAAGGCATCATGAGCACATAAGGAAGAGCATGCTTCAGTCCATGTGTGGCAGTGTGATTGCTGTCTTTCTTCTCTTTATCCCACAGCGCCTTGTCTCCATGAATATGCCACTGAACAGTGATGGGACTGTCATGTTCAATGCCACTCTCTTTGCATTGGTCAGAACTGCACTGAGGATCAAGACAGAAGGTGAGGAGCTTGCTGACTGCAAGGGTACAAAGGCAGCAGAGCAGTGTTCGTGCCAAGGTGTCCTGAGCAGGAATAAACCAACAGGGACATCTTGTGTAAAATGATCCAAATTACTCGTATGCAGCACATGGGACAAAGCTATGTAAAGAGGTCTGGAGGAATAATATCTTCTAGGGAGGGCACAGTGTTTCCCAGCCAGTGCTTCCTATAGTATCATCTCAAATTATTGATCATATTCTTCACAGTGGTCTCAAAGTTTAAAGGTTTAGATCAATGTCTGCTGACACAGCAATTAGGGGAAGGACAAAAGGCAAAGAAGCCTCTTCTTTGTACCCTGTCTGCAGAGCTGAGCCACTTTTTGACTGCTGTTGCCACTGATCTTCCAGTCCAAGGGAGAAAAAAGAGCTTGGACTCGAGGGTCTCATCTCACGAAAACTCCTCCTGTGCTTCCATTAGCATGAGTTAACATTACATTGTAGTAACAGTGGTGTTGTAAAGACAGATGAGAAGTAAAGGGACTGTTAATAGCTTTGCATAGACAGCAGCTATATTTGAGGAAAGCAGACAAGATTTGGGGCTCAGCTTGTCCTCTTTGTTGCACTCTGTCACCTGCTGTAATGAAAGATATTGGTCCTGAGTCAAAATCTGGCTTCGTGTATTAATGAGATGCATTAAAAGAGCGCGTAGGTCTGTGATTCACAGCTAAACACCTCTGCCTCAGGGGTGGCTGCATTACATTTCAGGCATGGGGAAGCAGAGACCAGCAGAACTCTACCTTACTGTGCCAGCTGTACACAGCTGAGCCAAAAAACAGTGGCAAAACTAAAAAGTTATATTAAGGCCTTGAAAGTTATGCTAAACAGAATTCGACTGCAGCTCAAGAGACTCTCCTGAGGAAAAGCCACCCACAATCCCTGTGAGACATCTTGTGTCTTAAGAAACACAGACCCAAAAAGGACTCAATTTTCTTATCTATCTGAGCTTCAAACTCTCAGAGTCATTGCCAGTGAACTCCTGGGAAACCATCTAAAGCTTCAAACTGCTTTCTTTCTTGCTGTAGCAGGCTTTTTTAAGTGGTCAGGAGCTTGGAATTAGCCCTCCTGAGTCAGATTTCTGCCCTTGATGCTGTCCATGTGTTGCATCCTCAGCAACTCAGGGTCCCTATCTTCCCTGCATCCTATTACAGGAGCCACTGCCATGCAGAGCCCAGTGCAACCCCCTCAGCAGCCTTAGTGCTGAGGAGAAATAAGAAAAACTGCAGGAACAGCACCTTTAGGAGGACAAGATACTGGTTTCAGACACCTAGAGAAAGAAGAGAGGGGTTTGAATGTACATAAATCAAGAAATAAAATCAAAGGTGACTCATTTGATGGGAAATGGGTATCTGGAAGGAAAGTCACCTCCCTACCCAGAGATGACTATGCATATTTAGGAAGAAGACCTCTTGCTGTGAGGGAGCTTTAGGAATGGTCTGAGCATCTCTTGGCCCAAAACTTTCCACTACTGAAAACACTCTGATATTTACCTCCTGAGACTGCCATGCCAGACATTAAATTGCTCCTCTGCAGGGTGTGCTTAACTCCTGTCTCTGATGATTTTCACCCTGCAGGTAACCTGGAGCAAGCCAACGAAGAGCTGAGAGCAATAATTAAGAAAATCTGGAAGCGCACCAGTATGAAGCTGCTGGACCAGGTGGTGCCTCCCGCAGGTGGTGAGTGCAGGATCTCGTCCCTGTCTCTGAATCTCTCTGGTTTTTTCCCCCACCTGTCATGTCCTACCGCACCTCGTGATCATCAGGTGGAATATGGGGGACAGGCTTTCATCTACAAGCTATCTGTATTTCAGATCAGTTCTATACTAACATGAATGTCCTCTTCTTACTGCTGAGACATCAGAGAAAGAAGAAATAAACAGGAGTTGGTGCATAGGCATTCAGTGTGGCATTCACTGACTTTCCAGGTGACCCCATGGGCACAAAGTAGCACTTGGCAGTCGACCAACAGGTGCAGCCAGGTCCCGAGCCTTGCTCAGCCTGCTCTGAAGTCAGTGGACCATGTCTTCTAAAATTTCCAGTGGGTTTGCAGAAGGGAGGAGAGCTACCTGGAGAAAAACGTAGTGCACATTTTGGCTGACTGACAGTTTTTATTGAGTGGGAACACAGCTGGGACCACATTTCAGAGGCGAGGTGATCTTCTCTGTTCACTCACACCCGTGTTTAGGCACAAAGGGACAGAATTCCAGTGCAGAGAAGGGTCAGATCAGGCCTGGGATGGATGATCAGTCAGATGCTATTGGTGAACCCAGCCTGTGAGAATAAGTTTTACCCCAGGCTGTCACAAGACAGCAGCATGTGTTGACCCAGACGGGGAGGCTGCTGCTATAGTGAGATCCTTTGTGGTTAACCAACACCAGAGACTGCAAAGGTTAGATGTGCTCTCACTACAGGGGTTCTGTGCCAGCAGAGCCAGCCTGCCCAAATGCCACCAGCACCTCTCCTCCTGACTATTTACAGCAAGGAGCAATCCCTTCCTTCAGCCCTGCATCCTGATGCCATGAAAAGCAGAGATGGACTGCAGTGCCCAGCGTTTCTGTAAGGCTCACCCAAGCACATACACTGTTAAAATCAGCTGCTTATTTAATTTATTGTTGTCACCCCCCTTTGCAGATGACGAGGTGACCGTCGGGAAGTTCTATGCCACTTTCTTGATCCAGGAGTATTTCCGGAAGTTCAAGAAGCGCAAGGAGCAGGGGCTGGTGGGGAAGCCCTCGCAGCGCAACGCTCTGTCCTTACAGGTGACAGCGGGCCCCGAGTGGACGGGGTGCTACAGTAGAGACAGGTGGCCCCACTTCCCTCTTCACCATTCTGGGGCTTGCACTGGGCTATCCCTACTGGAAAGGAGCTCACAGACCCCTTGAATTATCGCACCAATCCTTTTGGATAAATACCTGTGTAGCATGGGCTCACAGTCCCTTAGCTCAGGAAATGGAAGGCACAGGTCAGGTATAATCATAATTCATCAGTCTGCCAGTAATATTTGAAATTTGGGATTCTTCTAGAACTGGTATGAAGTGTCCTGCAGACATTTGCTTACTCCCACATACATTTGACCCGTTCTGAGGAGTCTTCATGTTGCCAGGAGGTAAAATCACTTAAAAAGCAAAAAGTATACCTGGATGCCAAGGCCACCTAATGGACAGGGCATCAGACTGTAAGGACTGGGATTTATTCCCCACTGTGATACATCTTCACTCAGTAGACTACCAGGCTGTGTGACAGAAAGAGAAAGCCCCATTGACTGTACAAGCAGTACTATTTATGTCCCTTGAGGATACATGGAGAAAAAAGGGTGACTCTGGAGTTTCAGCAAGCTGAAAAGTGCTGTGATGGGGGCACAAACACAGAATGAGGCCTCAGAACACCCACAGCCTACCACCCTGGATGGACTCTTTGGAACAGACTCCAGACAGTGAGGGGTTTGAGGACCCTCCAGGTCAAGATGCCAGAAGCTTAGTTATTAAATCCACATTTAAGCTGCTGATTAAAAAGAAGAGATTTTCAGAGGCACAAGAGTACATGGTTCAACTGGAACTGTGGCTGCTCTAGAGCTTCTGGTTGTGGATCTGAGAACCCAGAGTTGAAAGCACACAGACCTGCTTAGTTAAGCCTGTGGATTTATGTCTATGTCCTGTTGTGATGAAGCCAAGGACTAGCAACCAATGTTCCTTGGTTTGTATGGCTAAGAGTTCCTGTCTCTCTAAGGTGGAGATGAAAGAACAGAATTTGTTGGTGTCCTAGGAGCTGGGGGTGCTGTGCTAAGCAAAAGGGCTCCACAGTGTTTAGGAAGAAATGGCAATGCTGTTGTCTCTCCTGTGCCCACAAGGAGATATGAAGCTCTATAGTTTGCTGTTTTGCAGGCTGGTCTGCGCACACTCCACGACATTGGGCCGGAGATCCGACGAGCAATTTCTGGAGACCTGACAGCTGAAGAAGAGCTGGACAAGGCCATGAAAGAAGCTGTTTCTGCTGCCTCTGAAGACGATATCTTCCGGGTAGGTCCTGAACAAGTTTGTGAGCTGAGGCTGAGCTCAGAGCGCTACATTCTCTTTTATTCATTCTGCATTTCAGCTGGGCCCTCCTTGTTTTGTAGATCTTACTAGAGAACAGTGGTGGACATAGGTCCTAAGTGCAAGGTCCCAAGGTCTTGGCGCAGTTTTATCCCAATTCCTTCTCTCTTTCTCTCAAGGGAAACTTCTCACTGGAAGATTCCCTCACGGAACCTAAATTAAAGAACAGATCAGTGCAGCCATCTTGCAATCTGCAGAGCAGCAGCCAGGCACACTTTAGTGTTTTGTTCACTTCTCCTTCCAGTGGCACTGGTAACGTCCTTCCAAAAAGTACACCAGAACCTAGTAGAGCTCCTATGGCAGGAGAAAAATTTCTGAGCTGCTTAGCTAAATCTTTTCTTTCTTATTTCATTCCTGTTTCTTGTAATTGTTTCCTCTGGCAACTCTTCCTCTCCTTTGGCATTTTCCTCCTTTCTTTACAGAAAGATGCTGTCAGTCCCTTTCATTACTCACCATCAAACAGTACATAACTGGCTCATTAAATTTCTCATTTCTTCCTCCAGGTGATTAATAGTTTCTAGTGTTCTTCTCAAATTCCCTCACATGTTTAAATGTTCCTTTGCAACTGCACTGGGAAAACCAGACAGCAGCTACCTGGTTCTTGCATCCACACCCCATCCTGGACTCCCAGGACTGGTGGGAGGTGTAGAGACAAATATCCACCTGCCAGTCCTCTGGAATCCCAGCCTGTGTGTACCTAGTCTCTGTGACAGAGGAGTCCACACTGCCTGCTGCAAGAGAGAGCCCCAGTGCCATCATGCTCACTTTGCTCCTCGCTTTTTTTTCCTCAAGAACAGTCTAAGCAGGAAAACACCTGGGCCCTGGCACATCTCACTCACAAAGGACAAATCCTTTCTGTTTCTCCGACAGAGAGCTGGAGGCTTGTTTGGAAACCACGTGAGCTATTACCAAAGTGACGGCAGGAGTGGGTTCCCCCAGACATTCACCACCCAGAGACCTTTGCACATCAACAAGTCTGGCAACAACCACGGAGACACCGAGTCTCCATCTCACGAGAAGCTGGTGGACTCCACCTTCACTCCCAGCAGCTACTCATCTTCAGGCTCCAATGCCAACATCAACAATGCCAACAACACTGCCCTGTGTCGCTTCCCCAGCCCACCCAGCTACCCCAGCACTGTCAGCACAGTGGAAGGCCACGGGACCCCCTTGTCACCCACCATCTGTGTGCAGGAGGCTCCTTGGAAGCTCCCATCCAAAAGGTAAGTGTCCCAGCAGAGAGGGAGCCGAGGGAGCAGGTGTTGGAAGGTGCATGCAAACACCAGAGCACTGCTGCTGAGCCAAAGTCACTCCCAGACATTGCCCAGCCTGGATTGAGCCCTCTGGTTCTCCACCTGTGCCATCAGATATGCACCAGCTGGCCACTGCAAAGCACCAGCACTCCTACTGACCAACACACTCCGTTTCTTTGGGCTTTATCAGGAAGAGACCTTTGTGAGACCCAAAGGGAGCCATATTTATCCCTCCTTCACCACAGGGAGGTGTTTTATCAACTGGTAGCTGAAGGAGACTGCTCTTCATGTCTTAATCGCCCAATAGGGAGCTTTGTTGAAGTCAGTGGTTTTTCATTCAGCAGGTCACATCCCTACAGAGGTCACCAAAGACATTCTGGGAGGAGGGAGGCAAGGTTTTCAGAAACAAAGCAAAGAAAACCCCCTTCTCTGGACAGTTTTCAGGCTCTCTACACACAGATGACTAATACAAAAGTAATACATTTTTTCTCAGTGGGGGATTTTTTTTAATACTTTCAGAAACAGCAGGAAGGAGATGGATTTTTTTCAGTGCAGAGAGTGAGCAGTGTGAAAAGGTGGACAAATGCTGCCCCCGGAAAGGACAGAATAGGACAATAAGACAGAGGAACTTCAGTGGGTGCAGAATTGCCCAAGTGAAGAGTCCCGTGGTTTTTCTATTTCGTGCCTTCCTGAGGGAGGCCACAGGAGTTGCACAACGTGTGTTACCATCTGCCCTCCTCCTTGCTGACTTGTGCTGGTGTGACACTGCTAACGTGGTGTTCTTTTCTCTCCTTGCTTCCCTGGGCACGTTCCCTGAATTAGGACACATTACTACGAGACACTGGGATGGTACGTGTTCTCCAGAACCCTCTAATGCTGGCTGGGTGTAAGACCCACACTGTTCATCCTGATCAGACTCCAAATTCCCATTAATGCTGAACGTGAGCTCTCCTTTTTGGTGTCAGTAGGGCTGAAATAGAGATACTGATCACCATGACAGCTCCAGAAAATATTCCCAACTCCGGGGAAGTAGTGATTGATGTTCTGTCTGTTTTCTAGATTTGGGGTTTTTTAGAGATTCTAGCTGGGCTCACACATCTGCACATTCTCTGATCACAGCATAGTGAAGTACAACCTGTTCACATAAAAATTCTGTGTGGTTTTGGCTAAACACAGACTGCTGAGCAGGAGGGGATGCCAGGTACTGATTTTTTTCCCCTCTGCACCTTAGCAGTTTTACTGGCCTCCCATTTCAGAGGAAGGTCACTGCAGCACTGTCCTACAGGCTCTCTTGCACAATGCATACCCACACTTCTCACAATGGTTTTTGCTTTAACCAGATGACAAGATAATGTTGCCTCTCCAGTCCCTAAAAGAGTAAAAGAAAAAAAAAAAAAAAACAAGCCACCCTGCTCTCTTCTGCAAAGGCTAGTAAGAAACTGAAATTGTTTCCAATACCTCCATGTCCATACCTCAAAGATTCAAGCTATGTTCAGATTTTACTCCTCAGAAAACACAAAGTCCAAACGAAGTGAAATACGAGTGCTGAAATGTGAAACAGAGGGACAGAGAGGAGGCAAGCAGGGAATTAATGGCTGGCACAACTAAAGCTTTGAACAGAGCCTACTGAATTCAGCAGAAGCACTCTGCAGTTGAGAAAAGGGATGAAAGGTGGAAAAGCCACAGCAAGGATGAGAACGTGACCAGGAGGGAGAGGGCAGAGCTGGTGCAGAGTGAGGGATTTGGGAGGCAAAGGCCACACATCACAGAGATGAGAAGGTTACTGTGAGTGGCCAGCAGGCTTCTCTAAAATCCCTAACCAAGTTTTTTGCAACAAGGGAAAAAGCTTATTGCTGAGAGCCCATCTCAGATTTTACTGTGAGTTCAGTGAGGTGTATCTTTGGAAATGTGGTCAGTGTGATGTGCACATTAATAGAGTACAGGTAGTCACAAATGACAAAATACATTTACAGTGTTGTTCAGCATTGGTTTAAAACACTCATCCTGTGAAAGAGGACACAGACAAAGGTTGTTGCCTTGTATTTGTGAACTCTGTAGCTCTGTTCAGTCATTGATTTTTCTATGATGGCTCTTCAGCATTATAATAAACTGAGACAGATGGAGCCTGTCATTTTTGTCTTTGTAACAGGTTGTCTTTACCATCTCTGTATCTTGACTTGTCTCTTTTGCTCATTAGCTCCAGTTCCAGAGACAGCCAGCTGGCAATTGTTTGCCAAGAGGAAGTGTCTCAGGATGAGACTTATGATGAAAATTTGAATGAAGACATTGAGTACTGTAGTGAACCAAGTCTGCTCTCTACCGAAATGTGAGCTTTGCAGCTTTAGTCAAGGTGTTTGGGTGGTTCTTTAATTAAGGGGGAGAGGTGGGAAGAGGTGACATTTTTCTACAAAAATTTCCATTTATGGGGGAAGGTCAGAAAATTTTAGTCAGACAACTCAAATATGAGAATTTTTTTTTTTTTAAATGCAGTTCAGCCCTAGAAGTAATATTGAAAAGGGTATATTTTACCTAGGATTTTCCTTCTCTGAATGAGATATCTGGATCTTCAGGGCCTCCCCCCACATTCACTTCTACCTCTCGATGTTCCCAGACCTCATTTTTAGAGGGTTCTCTGTCTCATGGTCTCTTGTTACTGCTGCTGGACCAGTAATAGTTTGAAGCTAGCTCGCTCTTGCATCCCTTTGCTAGCATGATCTTCCTGGCTTCCTTGCTGGAAGAGGGCTTCTTCTGCCCAGTATCAGCTGCTTTTCTAATTCCCTCTGCTCTCCTTCCCAGGCTTGCGTACCAAGATGATGAAAACAGACAACTCACTCCACCAGAAAACAGCAAAGGAGAGGACCCCCGGCACTCTCCAAAGAAGGGGTTTCTGTGCTCCTCAGCACTAGGTAACCTCCCAGCAGGGCTGGGCTGGGCGTTCTCTGATGATGAGATGAAGTTCCCACATCTCCCTGCAGGAATCCCAGCCTGTGTGGGCACGGGTGTTGCTGTTTGCTGCATTCAGCTCGTGAGACCAGGAATCCCAGGGTGTGCAGACAGCCCTGATCAGGCACAGGGCTCTGCTGGCTTCTCACCCAGTCAGCAGATGAACCTGGGGCTGTTTGGACAGTCCCTGTGATCTGTTTGATTTGTGAATTAGGGCAGTTTATTTGAGAACTGTAGACTCTCCAAACAATCACCAGGGAGTCACTGAGTGGGTGAGCCTTGAGTCTGTGGTGTTCTGCTCTGTGTGTACTCAGCAAGGAGAAATGAGAGATTGTCTCGTTTGTCTGCTACCAGGAACACGCTGAATGTCAGATTAAGTTAATACAACATAAATTTGCCTTCTGCTCTAATTGTACCTGGAGATTTTCAAGTGCTTCACTGTCAGGTGAAACCCATGAATCACAAGGTTTTATGGAAGTATCAAGAGAGTCTGAGGTAAAATGAATTCTTTTAGGTGTGACATTTTCCAGCCTTTTTCTTAGTATTAGTGTGGTGAAAAAGGGCATTGAAGGGAGACACTAAAAACAATCACATATATAAAATACATTTTTACAGAATAACAGTGACAGATTACATAGTGTAATGTTTAAAGTGAGGCTACTGAGTCTTCACTCTAATCCTTCAGGATGCTTGAGAGTTTTAATAACTTTTACTTTATTTCAAATCTTAAAATATCAGGCAATGACAACTTTATATATCTGTCTGTAAGGCAGTCAGCCCTTAAAACAATGCTTCACTAACTACATTCTAGTGAATATTTATACACTGATGTCATACTCATTTTACTAGTTGGGTTTTTTCTCTAGAAAGAGGAAATATTTTTAACCGGCACTGTAATATTCATTCTCTGGGTTTTAACATATTTTCTCCAACCCTGAGAGGGCTTTTTCTCAACAAACCAATATTATAGGTACTTACCGTTTTCAGAATTCTAATTTTCTTTCCTTCTTTAGAAAAATGTCAACAAAATCAAGAAGACCACAAAATATTTCAGTGTGCCATGTATTGAATCTTTAATACTGGATTTATTTGCCATTTTTCAGAAGTAAAGCACTTGATACTTTTCAGTAGTTTTATGTTCCTCATTGGGAGTACCTTTCTCATATTTAGAGAAGGTTAATTTTACAGCAAATAAACAATGTGACTGTTTCCATAGTTCCCTCTAAAATCTTTTTTTTTTTCCTTCCCTTCCTTCCAAATTCTGAAAATGCTTCACATCTGTCTAAGTCACCTTCCACTCACCAGTAAATTCACCATTGATTAATTCAGTTGCACTTGACCTTGCTATGGACAGAGTCTCATAGCCTGTGGTATGTCTGGCAGCTGTGGGACACAGATCACATGCAAAGCAGGGTGCCAGTGTCACCTGAGCAGCCCAACGTCCCCTCCTGCGTGTTGGGTACAGCCAGCACAGCACCAGAGCCTCAGTTGCCACCATCCTGCTGAGGGCTTTGCCTCAGCCACAGGGCTCTGAGAGCACTGCCACTGCCCGGGAGGGAAATCAGCTGTGTGTGTTTGAAAGGAGAAAAGTGTTCAGAATCCTACCTTGCAGCGTGCTTGGAAGGCAGCGTTGACTGGTTCGTGATGCCGGAGTGCTTTCTGTAGATACATTCGCTTTGGAAAGGGCACGGTGTTGAGGGAAAGTGGACAGAGCCTAAAGCATGTGTGTCTTTGCTGTATGTCCAGTGGGACTGCACTAAAAGAACCCGAAAACAGATGGCCTGTAGTGTACTGTGAGTGATGGACACCTAGTGTGTGGTTGCTGTTTCAGGTCGAAGAGCATCTTTTCACTTAGAGTGTTTGAAAAGACAGAAGAACCAGGGCGTGGACGTCTCGCAGAAGACAGTCCTGCCTTTGCATCTGGTCCATCATCAGGTGAGTGTTAATTACCACACAGGGCCCCTGCCAGCTGCAGTGCACCCCCAGAGCATCCCAACCCACTGCTTAAAAACCATTTGGGATGCATTCTCTTCCATACCAAAGGCCCAGGTTTTAGCAATCAGGATTTTTATCCTTCCCAGAATGCTACAGGAATACATCCCTTGGAGTCAGCCACAGCTGTCATTTACTGATGCCCAAGAAAGAATAAATTAAAATCCTAGCAAAAAGATGAAAATAACTACCCAAATTGCATGCTGCAGTGTAGTTACACTGGCTTTGATGGCAGTACGTACATGAATGAAGTGTGCACAATCTATTTTCATATTAATCAAAGGTAACCAGTAAGTGTAATTAACCATTTTGAAACATAAACTGATTACATGTAATCAATCAGCTTCTTAAGTCCTTTGTAACTGTGTTCAGCAGCCTAATAAATGTACCCTTGGGCATGTACCTAGATGATTAGCCAGCTGTCAGACTCCAAAGGAGAGCTGTGTCTTTTGGTTTGACAATGCCTCTTTTTGTCATCATAAAAGAAAGAGGTGCAGATGGCAGTGTCACCCTTGCAAGTGTGGCATCCTGCTGTGTGTGGCCTGCCCAGGCAGGGCAGAATGGCCTTGCCACCTCTTTAGGCTGCCACCAGGGCAGAAAGTGCCACACCTCTAAAATCTGAGGAGTGAGAAGTCAGAGGAGTGAGAGAGGAGTGGGCTTGAGGCTCCCTGGCTTTTCTTACCTCTACCTCCAGAGAGTTCTCCTTTCATCCTTGAGCTCCAGAAAGCAGCGGTCCGTAGAGAGTTACAGCTGCGGCAGAGAAAACCAGAAAACAGGTTGGAGCAGGGAGGATTGGTCAGGAAACAGGTTCCCACGTTCACCACAGCAGCAACAGCCCTCCTGAGACTTCCTGCCCTCCCATGGCAGGTCAGGCAGGGGGAACAAAGGCCTCCCAGCCCTCTCAGTCCACACAGCTGACAGAATCACCTCCCTCCAACCTCTACAAATAATATGGAGCTACTTTGCCCTTCCTCACCCCACCATGCAGCCCAAAACCTGGAGGGATGGGGCTCTGCCCACTCAAGTGTCACTCAGCCAGGCTGAAGGGCTACCCTGAAAGAGGCATCTGGCTGCCAGCTGCCAACACTCAGCAATGGTCACATGTTTACAAAAATGTTAACCAACAGCAGTGCCTAAATAAGACCACAGAGTGGAAAAGTTGCCTCTGCTAAGCCTAATGGATTCTGTTGCTGTGAATGCTTGAAGAGGCGTTCTCATGGAATACCTGTACATCATGATATGTTAATGTATGCAGCTGAAGCTCAAAGCAATCCCACAGAGCTTCTTTCAGCTTCCTCAGAACCTTACATTTTTGATAAAACATTTTGTGTATCTTTTTGCCACCAAGCTGAAAAACTGGTTCTGTTGCCCTCCCTGACAGATCTAGGTCTCTCCTTGAAGTCTTGGCAGTTTAAGGGATGTGCTGAGGCCATCGTAGCCTGCAGGGCATGACCTATTCAGAAGAAGTTTCAAAGGCTTTCTTCATCACTGAAATTTGATAGAAGTCTGACATCTAATTCCTGAGAAAGCCTTGGTGAACCTGCCGGTGACTAATAATTAATTATTTTGTTTACCTGACACTGAAGCCATCAGCACAACATAGTTATCAGTTCCCAAGGACTTCAGTGGCAGATGGACTGAGCTTCACTGAATATTAGATAGCTTAAAGTGAGCTGTCTAGTTCAAATCAGTCACTTCAGTCCCCCTGTGGTCAGTGGAGGGAAGGAGCATCACCAAAGGCCAGGTTTAAGTCTTGTGGAAGTCATGTCTCTGAGGCAGTGTTTTCAGGCAGGCATTGAAGAGAAGGGAGCCTGGCCAGAGCCTTTCTGCTCAGTTAGCTTAGACTAAACACAGAGCTTCCCCACAGCTGCAGCTGGGCGAGCCTAACCCCAGCCTCAACACAACACAGTCCACATGCTTCTGCATTTTCTATGCGTTTATTTCATTGCTCAGTCATGAGCTCTGGGAGATGAGCTTATGGCTCTGACAGCCTTGCTTATACAGCAAGGAAGCAGTCACAATCAATAAGGCATCAGAGCAGCCCTGTGCAACAAGAGGCTTCCTGAGAATTTGTTATAAGAGGAGGCTGCATGACTCAGAGGTTGTGTACATGATTACAGGAAGGACTGGATGGCTGAAAGTATAATCATCAGATATTGGTCCTCCCACCAACAGCAGATGCCTTAAAATCCAGTGGTGGATTTAAAGTTATTGCCAACTGCACACACATCTAAAATCCACATCTGGTATCTGTTCAGGTTCCTCAGTAGACACTTAAAACGGCAACTGGCAATAAAAGCCTGTGCTATGTGTGGTGTCAGTGGTGGGAAAATGAGTTGCTGTCTCCCCCACAAGAGAAGAGGTGGTGTCTCTGGCAGCACCCTGGGGAATGGGGCAGCATCCCTCCTGGCAGTGCCACGGGAAGGGTGCTGCATCCCTCCTGGCAGTGCCATGGGAATGGGACTGTATCCCTCCTGGCAGTGCCATGGGAATGGGACTGTATCCCTCCTGGCAGTGCCATGGGAAGGGTGCTGCATCCCTCCTGGCAGTGCCATGGGAATGGGACTGTATCCCTCCTGGCAGTGCCATGGGAAGGGTGCTGCATCCCTCCTGGCAGTGCCATGGGAAGGGTGCTGCATCCCTCCTGGCCATGGCTCCCAGGCTAAAGAACAGCAATTCTGAAAGTTTCCAATCCAGTGTTTGGCACTAGCACAGGGTACACCATTTAAAGGAAAGCTTGCAAAATGAGTTTGCAGCACACATCCAAACCCTTCAAGGAGCTAGCAGCTGTTTTCACAAACCTCGAGACTCTCCAGGCCTTTCTTGGGTGGTTTCTCCAGCACCTCTTTGTTCTAGCTCTGCAAGCACTCACTCGTTGTCCCTCCTCTGTCCACAGGCATTAGCAGTGGCCGGCCTGAGTCCCCTGCTGCAGCGAAGCCATTCCCCCACCATGTTCTCTCGGCTGTGTGCTACGCCCCCGGCCACGCCCTGCAACCGGGGCTGGCCGCAACAGACCATCCCAACCCTGCGCCTCGACGGGGCGGAGTCCTCGGAGAAGCTCAACAGCAGCTTGCCGTCAGTCCACTGCGGCTCCCGGTACCCTGAGAGCGGCGGCAGCCCCCGGAGAGCCCGGCCGGTGTCCCTGACCGTGCCCAGCCAGACCGCAGGGAGCAGCCGGCAGCTCCACGGCAGCGCCAGCAGCCTGGTGGAAGCGGTAAGGATGCACAGTCACGGGGGACGCTGTGTCAGCTAGGAACATGGGAAGCAGGGCGACAGGGCCATTGCTGCCCGCAATGCCAGGAGTAGGGGAGCCCATCTCCCAGCAGGGGTTTACCAGCGTGAATGGGAGAAGGAACGCAGCGGTCAGGAGGGTTGTGTTGAGGCGTGGCAGGGTTGAAGCTGCAGAGTACTAACACGTGTCTTTGTGTTCTGGTTCTCCGCCTGCTTTTGAAGGTCTTGATTTCGGAAGGACTGATGCAGTTTGCTCAAGATCCAAAGTTCATTGAGGTCACAACCCAGGAGCTCGCAGACGCCTGCGACATGACGATAGAAGAGATGGAAAATGCAGCAGACAACATTCTCAATGGTAACAGCAAGCAGAGCCCCAATGGCAACCTCTTGCCTTTTGCTAACTGCAGGGACCCAGGGCAGGACAGTGCAGGAGAGGAAGAGGAAGAGGTGCAGAACCCGGATTGTAGGATAAGTCAGGAGGAGCTCAAGGACAGCAGGATTTATATCAGCAGCCTGTAGTTGCCAGGGCTGGAAGCGATGCTGGTTTTTTTATTTGTTTCAATGTTCCTAATGGGTTTGTTTCAGAAGTGCCTCACTGTTCTCGTGACCTGGAGTAACCGGAACAGCGTTCTTCATTCATTTCTGTTGGGACGAGTCGCAGAGTTGGGTGGTGTAAGAAAGCTTTTCAGGAGCGGATATAACCCCAGCACGTGTCCATGAAGGAAGAGTGAGGAGGAGGAGAAGAAGAGGAGGAGAGCCAGCTCCCTCTTTTTTTCAGTCCCTGCACAAGGAACGACAGCTGCCTCCAGAGCACGAAGGGGAACCTCAGCTTCCTGTGGATGGCCCTAGCCAAAAGGACCCTGCGCCAAACGGGTGTCTTTCAACTTTGCTTGTAAAAATCATTTTGCACATATTCTGTATGAGCCTCACCGTCTCCATAAAGCCAAGGCCCTTTGATTCGGAAGGAGAGGAAGACTTCTGCTGTGGATCCCCACACGGCCACGGGGAGGAGGAAGCAGGAGAAGCCCGCGGGCGCCTGAGGCGAGGTCCAGCCCTGCCGAGACTCCGGCGGCGGCCCCTGCCGGCCAATCAGAGCTCGGGCGGCTCCCCTGCCGGCCCAATCAGAGCTGAGCGCGCCAACTGTGCCAGCCAATGGGAGAGCAGGCACGGCGGCGGGGCTGAAGGGCCGCCGGGCATGTGCAGAGTTCTTGTTTCGCAGTTTGGTGTTTTCTTGAAAGCATGTTGCAGTTTTTATTTTGACTATTTTATTATTATTATTATTTTGAGGGAGAGGGGAGTGTTTACAGCGTTTTGTAATCACCTACCTTTTTTGTTTTGGTTTATTTTCACCTTTGCAGATGTTAAATTGGTTTGATCATGTTGTATTATTTAAACTTGTGGGGGGTTTTCTCCATTGGAATTTGGTAGAAGTATAATGATAGATGAGTTTTACCAACCATTATGTACACCGAGAATTTGTAATTTTATTTACTAGCAACTGAAACCTTTTTTTGTTGTTGTTTTATAATTTAAAGATAGTAGGCAATGCACTTGATATAGTCTTGCACATTTGAGTGACTGATTTGGGTTCTTTTTAGTGCTCAGTGTATCTGTGAGTGCGGGAGCAATAGGAGCGAGTGTGTGCGTGTGTGTAAGTGCAGCTCCCAGTCCTGGGGTGAGCTGCAGGAGATCTGTATCTGGGGCCATTCGAATGCAAAAACAAACCACTGTCTCTGCTTTCGAAAAGGGAATCAGTAACTTTGCATTTTCTGTTCCACAAGATATGCAAAAACAATGCAATAATATTAATTTTAAAATAAAATTGTAAGTTGTGTTGGCATTAAAACTGTATAGAAAAAAAAAATTTACGGGGGCGGGGGGGAAACAAACAAACAAACAAAAAACAAACCAGAAGACGTTACGCTTCGATATATTCCGTGTGATGTTTTATTGCATTGATAATGTTTCTGTTGAAGAAACCGTTATACTTGAATTCAGGTCAGTTTCAGTATTTTTCAAATATTTTTTTAAAATGAATTGCAATTGTGCCAAGCAAAGATAATGAATTGAATTAAGTTTGTTTAAAAAAAAAAAGGAAAAAAAAAGAATCACTTCTTGTATATTTTGCTGCATGTCAAGTGAATCATTTCGTATTTGGAATGTGCCAAGCTTTACCTTTGAACTTTTAAGTGCTTTTTTACGTGTGGTTGGGGAAAGGGTACTATTTTTTCTTTTTTTCCTTTTTTAATTTGTACAATGAACAAAGTGTACCTGGTGTAAGTAACTATTCTGCAATCCACTGACAGGTTGAACGTTACTGATTTTGCATATCTTGTGTTCATTTTCCTTCTTCCTCGCTCCCTTTTAACGTGCACGATGACTTTATTGGTAGAGAATCTTTCTTCCAGAGACTGGGACATTTTATTCAGGCTTTGTTTTCTTTCCTTTTGCTCAGTTCCTCTAAAGGTCTCGTCCCACTCAAGGGTGGCAAGACCCCCAAGCCCATTTGGCAGATCCATCCTACACGTTCAGCTGGCACCAGCAATTCAAGGAGCGGGAGGCAAGGGGCGAAATCTGGCTTCAAAATTATTTTATTAAATAGCTGAGCCCTGATCAATGACAGCAGGATCCTGGGATAAGAAATGCAAGAATCAGAACAGTTGACAAAGTAAAGTTATCCAGCCCTGGTCCTGACTAAAAGCAGAGGGAGAGGGAGAGAGCTCTGGATCTTTATTAGGAGAATTGCTGCAGCCTGGTCAAGGTGCAGGTGCCAAGTTTCTTTTTGGTGTTCCTATGTATGGTCTCAGTCCTCTTCCCAGACTTTAGTGGATGGGTTAGCTACCAAGTCAAAAAAGATCTGGCAGCACAGCATGCCCCAGCCATGTTTCCTGGGTGGTGAGTGTGAAACTCTCCTGACTCTGTCCCACTCACGGTTGGCCCTAACCCCTGAGAGAGGCTGAACAAACAAGCACGTGTTGTTAGATTTTATGCAACTGATTTTCATCTAGACTACTGCGGTTTTTTCTCCCTCCTGGGGATGATTCACAAACTTGCAGATCAGTTCTGAGTTCCAAGGTGTGATCTGACTCAGAGCTAAACTTTGATTCAAATCTTGAGCTTCTGCAGATGTCTGAGAACACTCTTCATTGCATACATTGATCACATTATTTTTGTAATTTATTTTTGCTTTTGTTCTCAATTCTCCAGGGCATAAAGGAGAAATAGCAAAGGGTATTTTTGACTGTACTTTTTGAACCGGCCAGTATCAGCTCAAGATACCTTGAACAAAACCAAATACATTTAAACTAGAGAAACATGAATCCATTTGTACAAGCATCTGTCATCAAAGTTGTAATTCAAGACTTCCCTGGAGAAAGTAAGCAGCTGATGTGGGTCAGTCTCATCCCTCCATCCCTGGTGCCCCTATGGAGACAGGCACACACGTGTGTCTCCCTTTGAGTTTGCTGCTGCTGGTGCTGATGTGCTCCAAAGGTACTTGAAAGGGAAAAATGCCCGTGCCTGGCTGCTTCTGAAAAAGCCGTGTAAGGGCTCCTGAACTCATTTTCTTTCACTGCAAAGTCCATCTGAGCCTCCCAAAGGAAGACAGGTGTTCTTCACTCCTGAAAAACAGTGCTAACCTAAATTAGTGGTGACAATGAGCATTTTGGATGCTTGACAGCCCATCTTTTAGGATTTTTCTTGATGGGAAGGAAAATGACAGGAAGGATTGTGCCCCAGGCATTCTTGGTGAAAGCTGCTACTCCCTCGGGGGTCAGAGCCCACAATGACCAGGGGAAACCCCACTCTCTCCTGGAAGACCCCGCAGGTGCTGCAGAGTGGAAAATGTGTGACTAGCAGAGAATGCAATTGACTTCTGCAGTTTGAGGGGCAGGTGTTAAATTTAGTAATTGCTGGTGCCAGCTGTGCAAATTTCTCTTTCTGGGGAGGGCGGCTTTTATTTTTTTTTTGTTTGAGGTACTTCCAATGTGCACATTGTGACAGGCCTGAGCAAAGAGCTGCTGCCTCCTGCGAGTGAGGCAGAGTCTGGGGGGCAGTGGGAAGGAGGGGGCAGGTTTAGTTCCTGGAGTGTTTCCCTGTGTATAGGAGTGGATGGTGGGTACAATCACTGTGCTGTGGATGGAAGCTTGGAAGGAACCAATGGCTGAGAAGTGGCATGGAAGGAAAGAATGGGGAAAACGATCTGCTGTTTGCCTCTGAGCATCTCTGACTCGCAGGAGTACACTGCAGACTAAAGACGTTTCTTACAAAACAACAAACCTCCTCCCTGTATCACTCCTGCTCATTAGTCCAGACACTACTGGGCCAGCCACATCGGGTGCGTTTCTTTTTTTCTTCCTTATTTCTGTGTGGCTGACACGATGGGAAAGCAAGTGGAACTCCTGATCCAGAGCTGGAGTTTTGTTGTCCACAGACCTTTTGTGCATCATCTGCCTCTTCAGCTGGACATGGGGACGATGATGGTGTAGATGCTGCTGCTACTGCAGGGGTCCCGCCTGTTTTCTTGCCCTGCCCACCACAGCCCAGCACGGAGGGACAGCCAGAGAGGCGCCATGTACAGAACTGCATCTATTTCTGCTTTGTTTTCTGACTCGGAACCCTGCCCCAGTGACTACGACAACGACGACAACAACAAAAAAAGGGCAAATGCATTTTTTACATTTCTTGATAATTTCCAAAGCAATGTATCATTGCTTTCTTTAGACTGACGCCAATATAACAGTTGTATGGGTCTCAGCCAGGCTCCTGTGTCTTTTCTGCCTGAGTTTCAGATTGCTGTATGAAATGTATGCGCGTTTGCACACGGACACAACCAGACGAGGTGGCGGACCCCGAGCCGTGGGGTTGGTCACCCGTGTCACAGGTGGAGTTGGAGGCCTCGCTTCGTACGTGCAGATGAGAAACCCCAACCCACTGGTCCAGTGAGCTGAAGTGAAGCAGCCCTACTGAGACAGACCTGAGTATCCTAAGATACATCCACGGTCCTGCTGTGACTGTCCCCACAGCAGGGGCAGCGGGGGGGAGAGGAACACTGAATGGGGAATTTGGAGCACAACAATACTGAAGTAGAATCCAGTTGGGGGTT
Source organism: Daphoenositta chrysoptera (assembly GCA_013397915.1). NCBI lineage: Eukaryota > Metazoa > Chordata > Aves > Passeriformes > Daphoenositta > Daphoenositta chrysoptera. Next base: position 478,351 of record VZRO01003957.1, on the reverse strand, counting down.
CCTGGTAACAGTGAGGTTTATCAGTTCCCATCATGAAAACTGTAGTGCATATAAAGAAAACATTCCAGGCCATCAGAAGCCCCAGTTCCCATCTTGCTAACATAAGGCTCGAGGGCACTAGAGGCCAAGGAGTTTGTATCGATGCAAAGAACATGGAAAACAGCACTGGGCCCTGAAAATTTTAATAATATCTTTCCCCCATGTATTTTCTTCTTCAAATAATTCTCAATAGCTGCACAGGGTTTACCTTTTTCTTCTTCTGAATGTTGTGAAACTTTTAAAGTTTTATTCTGGGTGAGCAAGCCCAGGGATCCAGAAGGTTTCCAATGGGATCTCAGTCTGTGGAGCTGAAACCACTATGGCTTTGCTGCTACAGCTCCCTGAGGTTGGGTGGATGAGGGCAGAAGCACAGCAACAGATATGTCCTGTTCTGAAGACAGATTGGGCTCCAACTGCTTTCAGAAAAGTCAGTAGAGTAGCATCACACTGGAATGGAAAAAAAATCCCTCTTCTGATACAAACTTTAGTGTTCTAGTTAAATTCTCCATTCTTCTCCCCCTTAGAGGGAACTTAACACTTGAGCATAAAAAACAGGCCTTCTTTAGGGGCACAGGGCTCGACTCAGTTGCCTACATGTGGGTGTCTGCTGTCACTTGAGATACCCTACAGTGTCCTCTGCCAGGTCTGCTGCAGCTGGTGGGCCATCCCTGGTGCCCCTATCAGGCAGGGCTGGTGTCACAGCCCCAGCCCCAGGGGATGGCAGAGGTCTCAGGTGGTGGGAGACAATTAGGCAACTTAATCAAGTCCCTTTCTAAAGGGCTAATTGAGAGGAGCAGCACCAATGACGGATGTAATGAGGGAACCTTCATTAGCATTACCAAGGGCTTAGTTAGGCAGGATCAGGAGCTTGTCTCCACACTCCCACGCTGTTGTTTTCCTGCCCCACGTCAGGCTCTCTGCCTCCACTCCGTAGCTGGCAGCGCTCTGCCCGGTCCTTTCCCTAGGCCAGGGTGAGTGGCTGCATCCCAGGCCCGGTGGAGCAGGGACAGGCCCAGCCAAGAGCAGGCGTCACTCCCCTCAACCACAGATTTTTCTGCCAGCGTTCAAACAGCCCCTTCCCAAAGCTTTTTCCTATTCGAGACAGACTCACAAACTCAGACACCATTTGTTACTCTCATCATTCGGGTGATTAAATACCTGTGTTTTTCTGTTAGCTCTTCCCTGATTAGGCTGAACTGCTTTCGGTATTTTAAGCATCCTAAAGTCAGTCTGCTCCCATCTCAAGCACCTAGGTAGACTGGCAGCCAATACTATCTAAACATCATCAACTTTATGATTGCTCATAGAAATTATTGTTTCAAGCTTATTTAGTCTTGACAGTTTGAATGTGGGAAGATTTTGGAGGAGGAGGAGTGAGATTGTAAATATCTCTGACAAACATTGCTGCATCACACACACAAAAAAAAAAAGGGAGATACTTATAAAACTGCCTTAAAAATCAATTCTGAATGATGACATCTCCCTACAAACAATTGCCGCTTGATAGAGCAAGGGATGAGTCACTTTGGGTGAATTCTGGCAAGAAGTGGTTGGATTCTAGTCCAGTTTCAGGAGCGAGAGTGTAATTTAGGAGCTGATCTCTCAGTCTGAATTGACATCATCACCAACGACTGAGCACTGCAGGATCGGGAGGGTTTAAGGTCTGGGGGTACTGTCTGTGCATGGTTTGGGTCTGGCCCGGCAAGGTACTGCGTACCAGTGTTTCCCAGTGACTTCAGGGAAGACGGGGTTCCTCAGCACCTCTTAAGTTCAGGCCCTGGAGCACCATTTCCTGCTCTGATCATCAGCTATAAATGTTGATAAATATAAGTGTTTTGCCTTCATTTGAATTGCCCAGAGCTGTAAAATGACCTCTCTCAAGTATAAATCAGTCCAGATATAAACCTCCTCTCCCACTCTTCCCTACACTCCTTGCCCACCTTCCCAGCCCTCCCTTGCACCTCCACCCAAGCCCTTCCCCTTCTCAGTTCTTTACCTCCTTCCACACTTTTATATCTAGTTTTCATGAACCCACAGAAATGCTTTTGTAAATACTGCTGTACAGTTTGTAACCGTCATGTAAGCCTGTCATCAGTGCCAGAGTCCGTCTTGCCCTCTCGCACGTTTTAAAATCAACAGAGGAAAGTGAGAGCGAATGGCCCGCCAGTGAGCTATAGGGTCATCTCTGTGTGGGACAAATGTATATTCCTGTAAGATTGCATTTTTATCTAAGGAATGATGTTATTTTAAAATTGCTAATAAATTTCTAAACAATGTCCAGATTTGTTCAATATTGTAAATGGTATCAAAACTCCTTTAACACCGCTCCCTCCTCCCAGCACTGGCTGAAAAATAAGACAGCTTCCTGCAGCCCCTTATTTCCCATCTGCAGCCCTGCTGCTGCTCACGGGCTCTTGTCCCTGTTTAAGGGGCTGCAGAACGGTCTTGACAGCCACAGCCTGCCCTGTTAAACAGTAACTTAGGAAACCCAACCGCTCCCTTTGCTGCTGTCACCACAGAAATTCTGCCGTGTCACGATGTCCAACGCGTGACTCACGCGTAACCACACACTTAACATTTTCTCTACTGGATTCCTTTTTACCGAGCACATGCAACAGAAAATGAGTGCCCTCGGCTTAAATACAGTGTAATTAGTATATACATAAGCCATGAAGCTAATGGGATGATAACAAGTAACGTTTCACACATTTGCTTGTCGATTGAGCAAATTTGTTCTACCATGGTTATCAAGAAATTACACTGCAATGCCAGCTGAGCGCTGTTTCTGTCGCAGCATTATAAATCACAATGTGCTCAGCCCAAGTATGTCAGTGTCAGATTCAGTAAAATAACGCCTAAAGGAAAAAGAATGGGTTTTTTTCAGTTACACATGTATATATAAATATTTTTCCCTGATTTGCACACAACTGTCAGAACTGTAGGCTTTGCTGCTCCTATTAAATAGTGGTGGCACAAAATGTTAAAACCCAGGAGGTGATGAAAATCTGTGGATGTCATCAGTGCAGGGCAGAAGGAATGGCAGAAGGATCACCAACAGAAACCTCGTTATCTGCAGGCTCAGACTGGCCACCAGTTAGACATTTGCCACCACAAAACCACACAAAACTGCTGTACTCACAGCTGTTGGTCAAAGCCCAGCAAAGGACTCAGCTTTGCTGGAAAACTCCCTGAGCTGGAAACTCAGCTGAGTTACAGTCCTGTGTGAGTCCTTGAGGTGAAAACCATGGCAAAGAACAGGTGAAAGTGGCTGTGGGTGTGCTGCAGTGTGAAAAGAGTGCGAAACCTGGAGTGAAACCTGTGAGACAGCTGAAATGGGGTGAGCATCAGGAACGAGTAACAGGTTTCCACAGCCCCCTGTGAAGTGGATGCGTTTAGCACAGCCCCACAACTGGCAAAGCAGAGCACACACCTGTAATGCATTTCGTTCAGCAGCTGCAGAGCGCTGCTGATGTCAGGTTTTAAACCTCACGGCATTTACCCGAAGCCAGACACCTGTACTGGGAGTTCCACCTCAACACGAGGAAGAACATCTTTACGTTCAGGGCGGTCACGGAGTCTCTCTGGAGACATCCCAAACCCGCCTGGAGGCGTCCCTGTGTCGCCTGCTCCCGGTGACCCTGCCCGGGCAGGGGCCGCACGGATGAGCCCCGGAGCTCCCTCCCAACCCCGTGATGAGCACGCAGACCTCGGGACCCTCCCGCTGACTCACGAACGGGAAGACGACCTCGCGAGCAGGTTTGGCTCTCTTTTCAACTTCTGTCCCCGGCGGGGCGGAGCCGCTCGGGGCTCCCGCGGCCCGGCCCACACCGCGCCAGCC